>JAIPRL010005343.1:0-32703 GCA_025469235.1 Pemphigus obesinymphae | reverse complement strand
AAAAAATAAAAAAAAAAAAAAAAAAAAAAAAAAAAAAAAAAAAAAAAAATAAACATCATTGTAAAACCACTAGCTCCCTCGCTATGCTCAGAATCTAAAATGTAATTAAACGTTAAACAAATATGAAAAAGAAATGTACAAAAACGTTTTCAATCCCTACATGGAACCACATATAATTTACTTTGAAAATGTACCAACATAAATATACCTATTTCAATTGTTTAATTTTTATTTTTTTAAATTTCTTTTAAAGTAGGTACCTACCTGTATAGAATCTCTTCTTAATAATTGTGAACAAGAAATTGTTTAGTAGCAGAAAAAAGAACTTATCTATTCAAAAATTGGTAATTTAAATCATATTTTCATTTGAGTTCACATTATAGACTAAAAAGAATCAGAATCCCTTGTACTATTTGTGTTGTAAGTTAAATTCGTTAAAACAAATAGGTATAATTATAATATAAATATAAGTTATAAATTGTTTTGTCTTGAGAAACTGCCCCCTATTTTTGGATACTGATAGTTCGGAAACAATGAGAGTATAAATAGTTACAAATCAAAAGGTAGGTATATAATAATATTTTTTTGAATCGATTAGGGTAATATAGTGAATGGGGGTGGAGTATTACATATAATTGAGGAACTCGCTATAACTCAGAATCGGATGAGATTACGAATTTTAAAAATAATATTTAAGTTATAATAATTAAGTATGATATAGTACGATGACTGTTTTAGATGATTTATTTGATTTAAGATTAACAGTACAAAACCTCTAGAAACTATTGAGATACTTTTTGAATTGTTCCGTTTATAGACCAGCAGATAAATCTGAGTCTAAACTTAAAATTTACCCAAATATTAAAAATATGATTGATAATTGTTGTTAATAAATAGCAAGTACCCATATTATGAGTATAGTAAATCAAAGAAAATCGATAAATTCAAATTTACCGAACACGCAATATACTGATATACAATACACACTTATCAAAATTATTATTATTTTTTTTTATCAAATAAATTTATATAGGTGTATAGACGATATATTTATATGCGTTAGGTATAATTATATTACATGGTCGGCTGATATAACTACAAGCGAAAACGTGTTAAACGTTTACCAAATTTGGCGAATAGTTTTAAATGTATATACTTTCGAGTAACCTATTATTTTTTTTAGAAAATAGTCGGAGAAAACGTGTTCGATCTGGAGTTATTCCAATTTACAGTTCCAGTACGCAAAAACCGTTTGTAAGAGAAAACGAACCATATGTGTGTATTAGTAAAAATTGTGTTTTTATGAAAGCATAAATAATATTCAATGCCGTTTGTTTTGTGGCCGTTGATACAAATTTGTTTTATAGAGAAGTTATTTATAATTATTAAATCTAGAATCGATCTAATTTAAGATAAAATGTAAAAAATTGTAAAAATATTACCGTGATTATTTATATGGGTTCATGTATTTAATTATTTTCCTTTTATTTATATCATTAAATTGCTAATTTAATAATGTAATATTGTGTGTAGTACAAAAAATGTAATGTCTAGTAGGTATGAAATTAGTAAGTATGTTAATTAAATTCTATATTTCTACATAATAAAATGTTGAAATAAAAAAGGACATTTATAGAAAAAAAAAATAGAATTAATGTGTAGTATGAAAACATTAAATATTGCAGCTTTTTATACACGATTTATTTAAGATAAAAAATGCACTTTGATTTAATCATATATTAGTAATGTGTATATAGTGTTAAATTAAATTAATGTACGATTTTAAAAGTTCCATGCGAAATAAGTTTTTACTACTCTAGGTTTCTTCTTAAAATAAAACATTTAAGTAATCGTTATTGTGTAACTGAGTTACGTCCAGACGACTATTGGCGACGAAAATCTAAGTAATACTGCAACCTTCTTTCCGAAGATGGTAAAGTATGTATTGTCAGATAGATGTAAATTGTAGTTTTGGCGATGTTAATCTAGAGTCAAATATATCTGCTGGAAAAACGATCAAGGTTTGTCTGTATTACATTATGACTACGACGATAAAGAAAAATCGCTGCAAGACAAATTGCGTTTTCGGTTATCGAGTACAATTTGGTAGACAAATGATTAAGTTTCGCATAGAAAAATGACCTTGGTTTAATCTACATACTGGCTTAATGAAAAACGAAAGAAATCCGTGATTTAGGGTTATGATCATTTGCGAGATAGTCGCGAGACCAAAATATATACTACTCAGACGTTGTAAAAACATTTTTCAGCTGTTCGGTGTAGCAAAATAATAAAATGGTGGCAAACGCATAATTCAACATAAACGCTCCCATGAGATTAATAAATTCACCAAAATCAGTTTTATATATATATAAGGGGTAAAATATTACTGGATAAATACAGTCTATGTCACTATATACATTATACACCGTTACACAGCAATAGAAGAATAAATCGTTTTTGTCACTGATCTATTATTGTGAGATATGGCACCCTTGTTCGATTTGTTTTCTTTAAAATACGTTTTACACGGAATCATTCATTGGGCATGTATATTAAATAATCTAATTATCTCATCTACACGAAATGGTGAATTTTAATTTTTTACTTTTAGTTTTTATTATCCAAATAACAGAATCAATTTGTATTTAAAAATTTCATGTTCGCGGTTATATGAAATTAGATATCAAAGTACTATCATACTATGTATTTAGGTTATATTTTTGATTATTAGTGTATTTTTTAATGTTAAAAATTATCATCAACCAAAACTGGTGGTGGAAATTATTTAACAAGTGGCAACGGCTATACGTTGTCTGGCATGTACACTGCAACACCTAATCATAAATGTCTTCGACACCTAATCCAATTGTTTACGTCATTCTGGGGCTCAGTCCAAATTAGCGGTTTGTATGCACAGCCACTGTGACATGTGCACTTCTTAATGGGCACTATAATTAACTCGTAAAATGAATAAACTTGCTGCACATTTTTTAGAACCTCAATTAAAATGTATATCTACTGCTTTTAATTATAAATGTTTACTGTTTATATATAATACATACTTAATAAGTACACCTTGACGCCTTTCAAGTTTAATACCGAGTTTAAAGCCAGTTCCTGGTCGAATTATTTACTATTAAAAGATAATGAATATATTCTGTGAACATATTAGCTACCTCCCTTGAAAAATATATCGCAATTCAATTTTGTTTTTTTTTTTTTTTATTAATTTTTCAAAATGACAAATGCAATTTCAATTTCAATGTAGATATATTAATTGAACTATATTTTCTTGTAATTATCATGGTATAACTTATAGGTATACATATTTTATTACTATTGAAAATATGAAGTTGTTCAAAATGGTTTATAGATGAAATTTAATTTCCCAATAGATAATATTTATTTATTTATTTAAATAATATACGCCAAACAGCCTTAGATAGGATAGACAAATATTGGGAATATACAAATAATACCTATACAAATCGATGTAAAATAATCGTGAAACGTTATTGCATTTTAATTTTACATAAACTAAAGTTAAACCAAATTATTTAGTTAAAATATTTCAAAAATTTTATGATTCAATAAATAATAGGTATGCTACGCAGTAAAATATAGGTAACAGGTATTACCTAATTTATTTAGTTTCATGTAATCACTAGTTTATCATAGGTTATAAACTCAATTAAGTAAGAGTAGAACTATAGAAATTAAAAATTATTTATTTAGAAAGATAAAGGAATATTCAAGTTACAGTAACGGGATTGGATTTTAATTTCTAAAAATATTTGAATTAGTATATACATTACAAGTTTGATTAAACTTCTCTTGCTACAAAGAATTGTGCATGGAGTATATAAACATTTTCATGATATTCTTTCCATATTATAGTATCTAACTCGTTATACTCAGTGCTCAAATTAAGGAGACACAAGAAACTGAATGAATTTACAGTTTTTTCTTTTAATTTAGTATCCTTTCAATAGGTACCTATATTATTTTTGTAAGGGTAAGTATACACAATTGGCAGTATCGAAATAATTAGTGTGAGCCGAGTTCACTACTTTCAGAATTTCTTTTTTTATTAATTGTACTTATACAAAATAGGTAGAAGTATAGATTATTATAATTAATTATTTTTCAATAATACGGACATTTGGGGTATTTTTAGAATTTACGGATTAATATGGTGCTAAAAAAGGCATATTATTTTAGCTAGATATTTTTTTTATCACATTTTATCAACACTGATCCCAATATCAACACTTCATATTTTATTTTATTTACAATCTACTTAGTACAGTTGAGTTATAGTTGTAGTCACTGGAAAAATAACTTAAAAAAAAAGAAAAACAATAATTATATAAATGATAAAATTCGAGTTGCGTTTTTTTTCGTTGGGAACGTGGACTTATACTCGTATTCAATAGGCTTTCAACTATCTATCGTTGACTTTAATGATTAATTAATAATTTTTTAACGTAAATTTAGAATCATCACGTAAAATATAATTAAATACAATATCGTTGTCTCTAAAAAAAGTTAAAACTTGTTTGTGTAGATATACATAATATGCATACGCTATATATCCATGACGTTGATGGTTTTAATGTTATGACATGTATACGAAGAAGAATCTGTGTACACCTGTCTTGGATTAAATTTCAATAACAAGCGTATATTATATTATTGTGATATATATATTATCTTCGACCACCACATATTATGATTCGATATGACATCATGTACAAACATTACTTGGTATATCGACTGTGATCTAATATTTTAACATTTCATATTTTTTCTTATTTTATATTAAATATACAAATATTGTCAATCAAAAAACAAAAATTGTTTGTATAATTATAATATGACTTATGTCGCTTACAATAAAATTGTCTACTAATATTGTCCAAAAGAGTTTACACTTTTCATTTTAATGGAAATATTATAGGGTACACCCCTATATTAATGCGTTTGAATTTTGTAATGGCACTTACGCCATGTTTATTTTTAAAATACTTAAGCAAAAAAATTTTTCCTTTAATATTTTTATGTACCTATAAAAAAAAAAAATGCGAAAATGAGAAAAATAATAAATCACGCATATTATGTAAAAATCGTCTAGGGTTATTTCCTCGTGATTTCTAAAATAATGGTTGTAGAGACTAATACTAAGTACACAATTTATAAAACTAACCAAAGAGGGTAGTTTTATAATTTATCGAACTTAAATAAAACGGAACGTACATACTGTAAAATTAATAGAAGACTTCAATAATATCTGATCAAAGACTGAAGACTAAAAATAATATAAAATGTTATAAGTTGTTACAAAATACCAAAAATAATTTTCCAATAGCAATAGAAGTTTAATAATGGAGTACTTTGTATATTTAGTGACCTACTATAAGTGATTAAAATATTTAACAGTTTATTATTGATCACATGTATAATATTAATAACAGCTAATAACTGGTGATATTTAAATTACTAATCAAAATACTCCATTTTCAGTATAATATTAAGAATTTTGGTTTAAAAATAGTTAAGAATAAATATCATAAAAGTTGCACTATATGTAATTTATATCGATTATGTTCCATAATGTTTTTTATGTGACCTAACTGTAATAGAAATGAAATAAATAGCATAAACTAAGAAATATCAAGCAACTTTACCAAAAATCGTTAGGTACTGTTGGAATTTATTGAGTGTTTTTAGCTTAATAAAACATAAATTTGACTATAAATATGAAATGGTCGATCCAATAGAATTTTTACCCATAAACTCTTTATTGGGAATTCAAATTAAATTATTATTTTATAAAAAGTATTTTATCATATCTCTTAACCGTTCTTCAATATATTTAAATAACCATAAATAATCATTTTAGCCAAATAAATTAAAATTTTGTACTTTATTATTTTTCTACAGAAATAATAGACCTATAAGAAGTTTTTTAAATATATTTTTTATAATTAATATTCTATGTCTATATTATATTTCCAAAGTATTATATTGTTATACATTTATATTATATAAACCCAAATCACAAAAAAATACATTTTTAATTGCGCATACGTATTTTAAGTTTTAATAACTATGTTGTCATTTTAGAGTGATAAATATTATAATATAGATTAACACCTATTAATAGCATAATCAATAGTAATGACTAGATAAATGTCAAATAAAAATCTCGTAAAAATCACATTATGCATTTATTTATTTCATACTATTTATATGATTATTATGTAGTTTACTGCGTGTCTATTGTTCTACTTCGTAATCGAAAACCTCTGAACATTATCATTTATCCTACTATTTTTACAAATAATGACAAATAATGTTCAAACTATGAGTAGAATCGTCGCGGTATAGTAGTGGTACAGGTCCTCATGAGTAATAAAGTACTATTGTATATTATAATTAATGAATTATTATTTTGATAAGAGAAGCTATAAATTATTGCTTTAATTATGAGCTACTTGGAGAGCTCATATACAAGGGATAATCCAAACGCAAGTTTACTAATCTCAAATAATTTGAGTTTATATATGGTGAGGAAAAAAACTTAAAATTTAAAATACTTAGTATAATGTTTTAATTGTATAATGATTTTTTTGTTTTACAAACATTGTCTGGGTTCAAGACAACGCCAATAGATGAACAAAACTTTCACACTATAACTGAAAACTATATACATCATACATCAATAAAGAAAGTAAAAAAATAAAGCAAATATAATATTATAAATAATATATATATAACAAGTACAATATTCACATATTTTGTAATTTTTTAGTCCAAGTTCATTATTTTTATTTTTGTTTTATAAATTATTTTAAAATAAGTTTGTTTTTGTATAAACTATTTGTATATAATTTTTTCTAAGTTATTCCGCTTTACGGTACATTTTAATATGATTTGAATTTCTGCTGGTATTGATATATTCTGTCGTTATAATTATTAATTACTATTTCTTACAACCTTGGCTGTAATAAGTCCCTGTTCATTATTTGTATATTAAACATTTTACATTTTGTACCATAAACATAATATATAGGCAGTAAAATTGAAAATTGGGTATTCTATATATTGTTTTGATATACGTATTAAGTAGTTGTCTATCACAATGAAATACCCGTACTTACTCTAGTCGTTTATAAATTGCTGTATATTAAAAATAAAAATTGGTAGATATACAGTGATTATTTTATCAATTTTTATATTTATGAATATTTAATTTTAGTTTAATTTAACACAGTAATGCTTACATTAACATTTCAATTAGATTTTTAATGTTTTAGATTTTCTTAATACCAACCTAGACCTTTAACTTTATATATTCCGATGCATGTATAAAAATTGAATATTTAACCAATTGTTTAAGAGTGGATAATGGTACAGGTGATAAAAATATTGTCACTTCACCACACTGTTTATCAAAAATTTAAATGCTCATATAAAATATAGTTATATTATATTTTTTCAAATATTTAATTTTATACATCATCATTTTCATAAAACTATTTGAGTTGAAATTTAAAGTTGAAAATATATTGGTAAGTTGCTATTAAAAATAATGAAAAATTTGATATTTTTCATAAAACTATTAAGTACCTATTGTAATTATAGTTCAAATTACATTTAAAATTAATATAATTTAATATTTATTCCCAAGTACAAATACTGACTGAGAAAACGAGAATATTATCATTGGAAGATCTAGGAGTACGATTTTTTTTTGCAGGGTAGGGAATGATCATTCAAAAATTGCAGTTTCAAAAGTGATTAAAAAAAAAATGTCATTTTTGGAAGGAAACTATGGTATAAAATCATTATAAAAAGACATATCGACATTTTTTTGGGGGGAGCAGAATTCCTCTAATATTACATATATAGCACAAAATAAAATTTAGTATATAATATAATATACTGTGGGCGTACAGTTTTTATACCGTACAGTGTATTGTGTATTGGCCGACCCCAAATAGTTGGGAGAGAAGGCGAAGGAGAAGAAGACAGTGTATTGTGTATGCGCGGTGTGTGATCCGATCCTGACATTGTCAAAGCACGGTGCAACCCATATAAAAAATTGGTATTCATTTTAACCAAAAACACGGTTCACTGAACTGAAATTGTACCGTACCTTGCACCATCATTTACATTATATTAACACATTAACTGCACCGAAAGTGCTACTTAGGGAAATGTCGAAAAAATTAAATGGCTATTCAAAAAAAATTTAAATAGCTATTAAAAAATATTTTAAGTACCGAATTTTAAAAGTTTTTGTATGTAGTTAGAATATCATATTTTTAACACTGTATTAAATATTCAGATCTTAAAAACTAAAATTAAGCCTATTATGAATTAAATGTCTTAAATTTAAATATTGCTATAAATAGCCTAAAATTGAGTAAAAGTTTTCAAAAATTTTTATATTTATATTTGATGAATTATACGTTTGTAGTGAAAATGTCATCTCTAGCATCAATATTTTCGGAATTATAAAAACTTATATAATACAATCGTGTTTTCCGATTTTAATGCTAATTTTTTGACAGCTTTTCTTATGCGTTTATAGAAAATTTTTTAAAAAAAATCGAAAAAAAACCTCTCTAAAGTACCGATTATATACGATTTTCTACCAAAAATTTAGGTCACATGATCGGAGCAATTCTTCTTATAGATTTTTGGATACAGACATGAAAAAAAACAAAATCATCATAAAATCAATATATTCCTAGCTTCAACGATAGAACAACCTTTGCACCTTCTCAATCTTAATACGTTCAGCAGTGGTAGACTGATCTGATAACACCATGCCATTCTCTAAAATAGGACGGAATGGGGAACTAGAGAACTAAACTATATATTGGTGAATTTTCTTTGTTATCAAGCGTGCTTTGGTGAAATGTTCCTGACATATACCCATATAATATATATTATACTATACACATTTTTAAGAATTGCATACGTACTCAGTGGCATAAGAAAATTAAGTCGGTGGGGTCAAGGGATAGAACTTTTAGTTAAAACTCTTCATAAATTAAACTAACTTTGTAATTAGTTTATATCAAATTATGTTAGGTATATTACAAATTATAACTCATTTGTATTTAACTTAAAGTACAAAATAGTCAAATGTTAAACCTAAAACATTAAAATTAAAAATATGTGTAGAATGCAAAATGTAGATACATAAAAATTATGAAAAAAATCAATTGGGGGTAGTAATAATTTTTTGTAATATAAGTTTTCATAATTGGCCGAATAGAGGGTTACTGGTCAAATTAAATAATAGTAGCCATATTTTCTTTGAAAATTATATGACTGAATTTTTATTCTAATTTCTCATTTCATTTTGATCAAATCAAATTTGCGTTTGATGCGCATCTAGCTTTATCAATTGCGTAAAAATAAGCCCAACTGCGCTTTGGAATAAGCCTTGACTATTGATAAAAATGTTCTTGGAGATATTAATATGTTATTTATATCATAATTCAATGGATTTGTGATTACAGCTAGGTTTTAAAAATTCTATAGTTTTACATACATTTTTATGAGACTGGTGCCTAATACCCTAGCGTAGGGAGATCGCCGGTTATTTCCGATTTTTTATTTTTATTTTTTTTAATATAAAATGAAAATATATAGATATATATAGATACACTGTTTTTAAAAATCTTAAACTCTGTAGAATATTGTACTTAACATTTTAATGTTTGATTCCATTTCACTCGGATAAATACTATGGATATTCTAATTCCTAAGGTATTTCTATCCACCTGGCTGGTTGCTACAGTTCTCCCATACTCTCCCGTAGATATATAGCCACGATTACGAGCGTTCAGTAATATATTCATGAAAACGCAATACTGTGATTTTTAGTTTTGAAAATTCAATATGGCTCCTCTTATGAAGAAATTACATTTTTAACAATACACAATTTTTTTAAACGTTTCTATTCCAATACTCCAACTATATACACACCAACTATATATACATATATATATTGTCATGTACAAGTAGGATAAAGCAAAAGTAATAATAGTAATTTCAAAACAACAAGATGAATTATAGATTGGAAGGAAAAACCAATATTTGCGTTTGTCACTATACACTGTACACATAAACTGCAGTGAATTACACACGCATGTAACACCGTAAAAACACACGCGACTACGTCATAGACTGTACTAGCCCAGGAAGAAACAATTATAGCCTGAGGCCGGATGAGCTTTTTAAGCGGCGGTGGACCGACTGTTGCCCTGTAATTACGAGACCCCACAGGTCGGTGGCCCCTGCCCCTTAGCTGCCCATTAACGCACCCCCTCCTGACCGCCACCGCCCGCTGACTTCTCGTTATACGTGTACTTGCGACCAGCTCGGGACGCAAATTAAAAACCGAACGTACCTACGTAATTCTCGTACCGCTCATTGCATATATTACGCCTAATGTAATAAATAGGTTAGGTAGGTACCTATGTTACGGTCGAAGAGGAAAATGAGCGTATTTAAGTCCGACCAATTTCGTTATAATTGCTTAGCACATATTACAAATTAACGTAAATTACCGGTAATTTAAGCAATTATAGCCACACAAAATGGCCGATGGATGATGTAAGTATCGGGAGTATTGACATTGCTCGGAGATTCGCGCGAAAATATACGTAATAATGTATCTTTTTGGTATTAATGTACCGTAATAAGTTCGAGTTTTATATAATCTGTCATATTACGATTTGTTATCGAACCATTAAATAATAATAAGCAATTTCACCTTAGGTTATTGTTTACATTAATCGGTATTCGGTCAAAAAATTTTAAAAAACCATAGGTATTATATTAGGTATTTTAATAATACAATTTACGAAAAAAAAAAAATAATGTACACTTCGCTCGTTGGGTGTCAGTAGGGTGGGATGCACTTTGATTACTGGACAGGATACTCTTAGGGAATGTATGGCATTTGAAAGCAATGGTAAAGAATTGCGTTCAACAAAACGATTCTGAGCGTAGCATCGGTTAGGTACATAACACTTAATAATAGTTTTATACTCAGTACCTATTTATGTTTAACATTACATTGAAGATCAAATGTAGAAATAATAAAATAAAAAAATATGATTTAGTGTGACCTTATGTATATTCTAAAATTTAATATGATATATTTATAATAGCTCAGTTTCATATAAATACATAACAATTACTAGATAATATATATACACTATACAGTATGTATTATTCATTGTTCAGTTTAATCCATAATATTTAAATACATCAAAATTGATAATTGTGTTGGAAAAATTGACTATAAAACAAAATCTTGACAACGGATTTTTGAGATTTTTCGAATTTAGTTAGAGTAATGTATATTTAACGTTGTACACTGCTTGTACGGTGCTGGGGGTTCAAGGAAACCCCGGGCCTCTGTCAAATCATAGCAATCGGCTCAAATCCCAACTATTTGGTTATAATTTATTTTTTTAAATAATCGATGACCTTTTTTTTGGCTTATTAACTTGTTAACACTTTTAAAAATGGTAAATAAGCAAAAAAAAAAGGTCATCATTTTTTTTGTTCAAGTCTTAAAACCCAAAATTAACCCTTTTAGGACTAAAATGTCTATAAATAGTCTAATATTGATAATTTTCAATTTAACAATTTAAAATAATTTAATCAACGTAAATATATTACTAAATTAAATATTCGATGTAAATTTCAAGATTTTCAAGTCATCATTTTCGAAATTACGAAGAAAAGAAAAATCTCGATTTGACGAAATCGTGTATTTGCCGTTTTTTCGTCATTTCATTGTTAGTTTTACGCATTAAAAAATTATTGAGAAAATCGAAAAATGACCTCTTTAAAGTACAACTAGATAAAATTTTCTACCGAAAATCGAGTAAGCTTGTAAAGATCAGAATATTCCTTCTGGGTAGTAAATTTGTTAACAGAGAAAAAAATAAACGTCATTGTAATACCACAATAGCTCCCTCGCTACGCAGTACGCTCAGAATCTAAAATACATTATTTTCATTGTAAATAATATTATTTTATAGTGTCCGGTAAATTATGACAATAATCTGGTGATTTGGTTAATTTAACCTAAATTGCAGCTGTGGTTATTTAACGCAAAAGTCCAATTTTTATTATTCGGTCACAAAATCATTCAGTTTGATAAAATTCATTTTATTATATTAATATGATGCAAATTATACATACAGTAAAAAATATAAAGAGTCGTCCAGATACAATTGCGGAAGTTGGTCCATCGTCCCTTCGATTCTCGCATAAGATAATGTTATTATCATTTGAAATTTGATAACCAAGAGAAATCATAAAAGAGAAAGACGATTCTAGGCAATGTTTGATATATTATAAAAAAATATATATAATAAAGATATAGGTAACCACTGGCACTAACCATGAGAATTTTAATATTTTGTTATTTCCCGTGCTTTTATAAAATATTTTCGTTATAAAAGATAGCTTTACTTTACGCTTCAAATAACTCCTTGGAAAATCTAAAAATAACCTCTTTAAAGTACGAAGTAAAAAAAATTTACTATCGAAGAAGATTTCTACCCCAAAAACCCTACTTAACCCCTTCCCGAATTAATGTATACAAACAAAAAAAAACACACATCACGTTAAAACTAATAGGTTACTTATTTCATTCAGAATCTAAAAAATTAAATACTTATTATAATTATAGATCAGTACATTTTAATTTAAAGTTTTTCAAAATCATGGTTATTTATGTATACTATTTTTCTTGTTAACAAGTTTTTATAAGAATACTATTAAAATATTGAATAAAATGATTTCTGTTTACAAAACTAAAATTATAATATAACATTTTTTTTGTACAACAGTACAAGGGCTGTAAGAATATATGGGCCAACTTCATTAGTTTTTTAAATAAAAATCTTAGAAACCTGAAGCATACATTTTTTGTTTTTGTTTATTACACAATATATATTTTTACTTTATAACCTATAAACCTTTAGAGGTTTCCATTTATACTTTCTCCATCTGTACCAACCCTTTGTGTCCTTTAATCCTTCTCTCCTATTCACAGTATTCTCGAATTTTTTTTTCTCTAGTTTGCCATTGCTAATAAAGCAATATTTTTTTATTATTCATCACTAGTCAGTATGTTATTTTGATGTAAATTCCAGTCAGTTTAGCTTTAAAATTTTAAATGGAGCGATTTACAATGATGTTTATATTTGCATTTTTTAGAAAGAACTGTTTTGATAGAAGGACTGAATAGGAATTTTAGAGTACCTAAAAATCTTTTGTTTTTAATTAACTATTATAGATAAATATTATTAATATAGATATTAATCTCTAATATATTATTATCTATAATATACAAATCAATGATATTAACATTATCTATACTTTGTTGGAATGTTTTTATAATAAATTGAATTTCAAATAACATGATAAATGATAATTATATTCAAAATACTTTCCCTAAAAATTAATTTACTGAAAACATAATTCCAACAAAACTGAAAGTATATACATAGGTAATTATACATAGATTATAACGCTATATTCGAAATATTTAATAATAGGTCGTTATATCTAATAATCGACAAATGACTCACAATATTTAAATGGCATTAATTTCATTTTTCGCTATATTGTGTATATGTCAGGTTCATAAATAACCGATTTAGACATAAAATCTTTTTAAATGTATTTTATATACTTTTGTTATTCGAATTGTAAAATTGATTAAACTCTATGAATGATTTGCTCAAAAAGCTGTTATTTGACTTACATTCGTACAAAAACTACAAGTAAAATGTTGAAAATTTAAATTACTATTTAAATTAATTAGAGTGAAGAATACATTGTTATAGTAGGTATCTTAAATGAACTTGACCTGAAACTACCATAGTATAATCGTAAGAATGGTATAATCACAAATGGGTCTGCTAGCGAATAGTAAAACAGTATTGGTATTCTTGATTTTGAGTAAGTATAGTGAGTAATAACTTAGGAGAAATATGTGCATTTAATTATTTAATAATATTTCCATATTTAATTATGGTAAATACATCTTTGTGGTAGGGATGTGTCCTTATTACGACTTCTTGAATAAATTCATATAATTTTATCGGGTTTGTCCATATTTAAACAATTTGTACGTGTACATAATAAATTATTATAACAACGTATCGTAATAATAGATTATATAACCATTGGATTTCATATTATATCTTCTGCAACGTGCATATTGGATTGAAAATGTAATTTTGGAAACGTTAAAATACGTTTATATTCAAGTATTCGACAACTTCCCACATATACACGACACCGGCAATACAAATCCATCCTTCTATGACATTAATAATATAATATATTGAACCGTTGAATGGGATGCTTTTTTTTCTCACACGTGAAAAATATGAATCTTACTTCGAAAACAGGTGAAGTGGGATGAAATGCCACCCAATTGGCGAAATTCTTTCTGGAACACACGGCGATTATGTGACCGGAGCCGATGGAACTTAGACACATATTTCCCCGAGATCGTGCTCGAGTGCCACTTGCCCGGATTATGTCGAATGATGGCCCTTTAATACACCGCACCGACAAAGCGACAGGGAAGATTCTTCGGGAAAAATCGTATTATTGTTATCCCTCGTTTAATACCTGACGAATTCCTGTGGACCTATTCGTTCCCAAGGACACCCATTATAGATCTCTGCAGTACCTATACGCCCCAGGTTCGTGGGTGTTATTATTTTGGATCAATAAGAAACGTCGTTGATCGAATATATTATACGATTTCCAATCTCCTGTGATTTTCACACGTTTTGTCGTGAGAGTATCAACTCAAAATCAATGTGATTCACTACGCTGTTTTCTCTTATAAAACAACGCAATAATAATGATGTCGATAAAAAAAAAAAATTCACAATCAAAAACGTGATTTCTATTCGTATAAAATTAAAAAGTTAGTTTAGATATAATTTACGTATGTAGGTACATATAGATAATAAATCATTACCAACGATAAATCGCTGTATTATATTTTTATAATATTAATTGTTCTATTCTCGAGAAAATCAAAGACCCTTCATTAGTAGTTATTTAAAGAAAACGATTTTAAAATAAACCTATAATCTATGTATAAAACTATATCGGTTGGTACTACTCGACACTCGTCGTAAATCATATAACGGAAAAATATGAAAACTATATATACCTAATATACCTACCCAATATCTATATTATATAATATGTATCTATGTGGACTACATATAATAATATATTCAGAATATACATTTTAAACAAATTATTAACATTCGAAGAATTATTTGTATTTTATTTGTATATCTTGTATATTGTATTTATAAATATTCGTAAAATAATACGTCCTTCAATATTTTAGTAATTAATAGTTATTTAAGATAGGTACCAATATATTATTATTACTCATATTCATTAATCTACCACAGAATAATTAAAATATTACGATGATCTAATGCAGTTTTTTAACCCCAAACGAAACTTCTACACATAAGTCGTAGATTTCATTTACTCGTATATAATTTTGCATATACTACTTAGTAGGTACTCGTATTATATATCTACTTTTTTTATTGATTATATACTGTTTAGAGTTTTAATTAAAAAATAAACGAAAATTAATTCAATTATAGTTTTTATTACTAAATATTATTTCAATAATTATATATTAGTTTAATCGAACTTCAATATGATTCTAAACTAATCATAAAATATTATTTCTGAAACATAAAAACCTGCAAATATTATAATTTAATAACTATAAGCGAAATAAAAGCATGTGGTCAAAAATTAGCAAAATAACGTACCTATTTTATATATTTGTATATAATATATTTTATAATATTATTTTAACACAGTAACTATAGTTTTAACATAATTTTAAGTTGACAAAGACCAATATATTATAATAGGTATATTTTATTCAGAAATCTGACAAGAATATCGCAACATTTTGGCATCTAAGTTTTGATAATTGCCAAACTGTTTAAAAACTTAAAGATTAAATCCATGTTTACCAGTAAAATAAAGCCTGTGCCAAATATTAAGGTCTAAATGCATTTCCGGGATATTGTTGGTCAAAACATTGAATAAGTTGGCCAAGTTTCAGTATTCAGCATCTAAAGGAAATAAAATCCCAAGTCGTCTAATAACTAATAATCATTAGATTTGTTTAGATACCTATATTTAAAATAATACTTTCAAATTTCTAGATATTGTTAAAAGTAAATATTTAGGTACAACTTAGATGAATCATTTGTTTCTAATATGAGGCGTGCTATACCTACTTTCAAACGTAACCTATACGTCATATTATATTTTTATTGAAAGTTCAATCAAATATAATATACAATAACAGTTATCCATTAATACAGCCAAATATATAGAAACGATGATATATGCATAATTATTCCTCAATTAGACGATATAATTAATTTTCGCTATTTTACAGTAAATTAACAATAAATATATTGATAATAATATACAAAACGAAAATGTGTTAAATATTTCATAGAAAATGTAGTTGATTTCTATGCGTGGTTTTCAGTAAAAATTTTCGATTCATACAATATAACCACTTTCATTTTATTAAATAAAAATGTTGGTATAATATTTTAATACAAAGATGACGGTAATATTTTAGTAGTATAAGTTTAAAAAAAATTATGTCATAACTGTTATTAAGTAATAAATAAACCAATATACTCATATAGTCAATAACTATAATACCATGTCTACGATGTCTTTATGGAACTAAAATATATTTATGTCGTGTATATCATAAATTATTATATTGTACACAGTAAATAATAATACAGTAAATATTTGATAAATATATAGTATATATGTGTGCACATATATAGAATACAGATCTAAGATTATGAATGATAAAATAAATTGAAATTTAAACAGATTATATAATATATATATATATGTATTTAAAACACGATTATATTATAAAAAATTATTTATGCCAACGATAAAATAATTATTACATTAGTTATTGTAAATTTGTAATGTCTTGTAAGTCGTATAAAGTCAATTTATAGTCGCTACCAAATTATCTGGATAAGATGACAACGGAATATTTGAAATACATTTTGAATCGCCAATTAAATAACTTAATAAAAAAAATTTGGAACTTATATTAAACTATATTATGTACAATAGAGTGATCAAAGAATTGCATTCAATTTTCTTATGAAAATATTCAAATAAAAAAATTAATAAATGCATCTCATGAATGATGAAAGTCCAATTGTATAAAATAAATTTAAATCATTTGAAATATTTAAATTTTTAAATGCTGTATTAGAAATTTAGACTATATGAGGGAGGGGAGGAGGTTAATTTTTGAAAATCCACTTAAAACTCGTATCGTTTTTATTAGTAATAAAACATTTTAAAAGGTAACATTTATTTCGTCTGACAGTGATTTAAAGTTTTAAAAATGCACTTTGTAAGATGCATATTCGTGCGGACAGTTTCACAGGAACTGTTAGGTTAAACTCGCTTTTGAAATTTTCATAATTATATTATTAGTGGCCATAGTAAATTAAATATATATATTTAAATTATATATATTTATATTTAATATGAATTATAAATATTTAATTTCGTTATTTTTTTAATAGAAAAAGTCCATACTAATAATTTAAAAATAGCGAGACATAATTTCATATTGATATTATTTTATTTATAAATTAATAATAATATATTTTAATTTATATTATTTCACTATATATACTTATATTATATAGTCAATATTTTAATATTCAATAAAATGTATACATATCTTTAATAATATAATAACATAATACATAATAATATACATATATTTGTATATTATTTATTAATAAATATATATATACAAAAAATGTATTGTATGATCGTAGTATTTATTAGTTGTCCCATAATGTGTAATTTGAATTACAGGTAAGTATAACTTTTGAAATTATAACGTCGGTACCTACCGGTCCCTATTTGTCTGCACACTTTAGTAATAGTGATATTTAGGGTTTTGCCAACAGCCCTATTACATCACTGTTATTCTCATTAGGTATCTCTATATATTTGTAATAAACATAAATAAAAATAGAGAAAATATTTTTAAAACAAATTCAAGAAAACGAAAATTTCTTTGTGTCTTGTATATACAAAAAAAATTATTTAATAACTAGGTACATACTTTTTATTTGTACTGCACATCATTTGTATGTTCGTATTGCACACTTAATGTCGTAGTACACACTAAAAAAGAGGCTGGTACTTACCTAATATTGTTAATTGATAATAGTATTTATTACAAATTTATTATGTTCTGGAAACATGATACAATGTAATTTTAAACAGTTATATTATTATAAAAATATTATCTTTTTCCTGCGCTATATACTAGGCCGTTGCACACTCAATTTTTATGTAGATTTATATCGGACGTTTTATCTAAATATGTATTTAGAAACATTAAAATTAAATAACTGAAATACGTTTAAATATCATGTTATTCGTTACTGAATTGTAGCAACCATGCTTTGAAAAATTTTAGTTTCAAACTAAATTTTGCTCGATGGTGAAAACTTGATCCAAAATTAAAATAAAAAAATATAACTACACGACATGAAAAATAAGAACTTAAACTATGTATGAGCAGAATTTTTTGATAATCATACTTGAACACCTAAAATTTTTGATTGAAAACAATAAAAAAAAACCCATGAAAAGACGTTGTAAACCTTCTTATCGATCATATTTTATTTAAACTATGAATATATGTAGGAGCATATATTATAAAATAATTAATATAAAATAAAGAGTGTAAACGTGTTTTAATATTATCTTCCATGTAAATGGCAGTGTAGCATCTTCGAATTTACATGTGGGTTGTTACGTTTCTCTTATAACTATTAATATATAATATCTATTAACTTAATATATCACCAGTGGCGTATTTAGGGAGAGATATGGGGGGGGGGGGGTCAATTGTCCTGGGCATCACGTTTTTGAGGGCAGCAAATTTTAAATGGTTTTGTTTGAATAATATTACTACTTGTTTTTGAAATATTTGATATTTGACGTTAATTTCAGTTTGGAAAAAAAATATTAATTAGATAATTTTCAATAGCCATTTTTGGCATAATATGAAATTTTATTTATTCATATTGTGTGATAACTGATAATATTATTGATGTAAATTATAAACAACTGCTCCCTATCAAATTTCACTGCCATAAAACGTATGGCGTGCTGTGTCCCACGACTGCACTGCTTCATTATTTATCAATTATAAAAATATTTTCATCAATAATTTTGTCTATTTTCATAGAATACGTTCTATGTTTTTGTCGAATATGATTTTATTAGTTTAATAAATTATGTTTTATAAAAGTGAAATTTACAGCATAATAATATATTACATCTACTTTTTTTTTGTGCATCTATTTATCGTTGAGAAATATTGGATTAATTTTTATCTAAATCTAAGCATATAACAGTAAAACGATTGTCAGGTACATACTCGATGGACAGCTAGGTATGAAGCATGCTTAAGTTTATCGTGTAATAGGACACAAATTGCACAAGTATTAACCTTTTTTATTGAAAATCCAAGAGAAACTTTAAAAATTAAATCTGAAGCAATAGGATTACTAAAATAATTAAAAAGTTTAGAAATGGATATTCTTATATCTTTCTGGAACGATATTTTAGAAAGGTTTAATAGTAATAGCCAAAAATTACAGCGTGTTAAAATTGATTTGACAATTGTTATAACTTTGTACAATTCTTTGATCGAATACATAACTGATTTAAGAAACAGTTTATCATATTATGAAGAACTAGGCATGAAGAAATCTGGAATTAATGAATACAAAGTTTCTCATAAAATAAAAAGAAAATTATCATATGATGAATCATCTCAAGGTAATACAGGGTTTGAAACTCTTGTAAGTCAAAAATCATTCAAAATTAATACATTTCATGTTATCATAGATTTATTACTTGCGGAATTAAAGAAACGTAAAGGTTTATATGTTAAGATCAATATTTCATTTGGGTTATTTTTCAATATAACAAATTTGCCAGTTTCTGAAATAAAAAAAAAAAGCTCAAGCATTACAAAAATAATATTTTTAAAATCTAAATACATCTTTTTATGAAAGAATGTATTAATTTCTGTGGATATTTAAAAAGTTTATCGCCAAATGTATCACTAAAATCAGTTATACAAATACTTATACTAAAAATACAAATCCATACGTAGATAATGCGCTGCGCATATTTTTGTGTTGTCCCGCAACAAATTGCTCAGCTGAGCGATCATTCAGCTCATTAAGAATAATTAAAACATATTCGAGATCATTTAGTGATACTCGTTTAAACAATTTGTTACTCTTAAATATTGAGTCAGCGTTAACAGCATCAGTAAATTATGATGAAATTATTGATGAATTTTCTAAACAAGAATCTCATTGTAAAGTATAAATGTAATAAGAGTATCCCATTTTATTAAAATATAAATATTTATAAACATTTACATAATGTTGATTTATATTATATATTTATTATTACCTTTACATAAAATATTAATATATAAGCCTTAAAAGGAAACGGGGTTTTGAATGTCTCGAAAATTGCTTTGTACCTATCGCTTTGTTTTTTTGCATTCAGTAGGGAGGTTTGAAAATGACAACAAATAAATGTATACCTAGGGCGACAAAATTCTAAATACGGCACTTTATAATTTATCACATTTATCATTATACTTGGTAAATATTATATTGGTAGGTCTATAAACACAATTATTTAAAATTTTAAGTATTATAAATTTATAATCATTCAAATGATGGTATTGGTTAATAAATGTAATAAATTTACTGATAAATAATAATTTATCCAACTTTAAGTTTTATTCTAGACTGTATAAGTAGATAGGTACAATTTCAGGTACTAGTATCTATTATACCTATAGATACTTCTCTCGTAATATACAAATAATCTTAATTTTAAGAACAATTATAATTCGCGCAAATAACAATTGAATAATATTATTATTTATTTTTTATTGTTTTGCAACTAACGTTAATGACATAAGGCTTTAACTGGTACAGAAAAAAAACTTTAGAAAGTATAGAGATGATAGTACGTTTATGGAATCTTCACAAATTTCACGCTATAAAATATATAAAAATAATAACTCATGTTATATAGGTATTAAGAAAATGCCATACAGGCAATAATTTTTCAATGAAAAACTTGCATTATTATTTTTCACTTTTATCAACCTACAAACATGTTAGAAATACAAAACGAACAACAAATTATAGCTAACAACATTACCTATCTAGCGACTGATGGAGCAGATTTTTGTGATATACATTTTTACACGTTTTATGAGTTGTTAAAATATTGATTTTTTTTTAACAGCTTATAAAACGTGTAAAAATGCATATATCAAAAATTGGTTTCATCAGTCGCTAGATAATTCTGTTCTTTATATTTTACAAGTTGAAAAAATTTAAAAATGCGTAAATATGTTTTTTTAACAAACATCGTGATTAAATTACAATTAAATGGTTCTGACACAGGTCTATTTTTAAATATATTTAAATACTTTTAATTTGTTTGATTTTCTTTTTTCTCAAAATTTAAAAAATTACCTATACAAAACATCTTGAAAATTAAGTGTGTGACGTCCTCTTGAAAAAAAAATTACAGAAAAATAATACATGCTCGAATATATTATATTATAGGTATGTATTTAATACGAATCCTCACAATCACGTGAAAAACACGCAAATTACATACAAAATAATAACAATAATAATAATTTACACAAATTGCCTTAAGTATGAAATATTTTCGAAAAAATAGTATTTAGTCGTTAGCGGTGACGTAGTCGTAGATAAATTAATACACCCCCGCTTAAGGCACATAGCTAGAAATTTTTCCATAAGTGCAAGTGGTCCAAAAAACACAATTTTCCCCAAATATCAAAAAAATGCTTAAAAATGGGAAATAAACAAAATACCAACTCATGCCCCCTTTTTTAAGGGGACTCAGGTCTGTCCGATAATCAATTATCATGATGGAGTGAGGGTGGGAATCAGACACCAAGTTTAAGCCCAATACTGCTCAAACCCACCAAATCCTCATTTTATTTTTATTCAACTATCACAAATAGATATTCATATACGTACCTATACAGATATATATTATGATTTATTCTAAGGATTTTTTTAAACTTTGAATTTAATCTCTTACTTTCCTCAAACACGTATGTATCTATACCAACAATTCTAGTAGGATTTTTTTTTTTTAAATTAGCTAACCCATTTTACGGTAGCGAATTGCATCAAATTGGTAGGTACTTTAGAAAAGTAATTTTTCAACTTTCTCAGTAGTTTTATAACACGCAAGGAAAATTCGCCAAAAATGTACAACGGTAAAACACGATTATTTGGAATTTGTTATTTGGTCGTAGTTGACATTTTCACCAAAAATGTATGTAAAATTAACGTAAACTTATTTTATTAATTATAGATATATTCGAATTTCTAAATACTTGATATTTTTACAATTATATTGATTTACTATATTTTTAATTTTGGGGTTTTTGTAGCAATTTAAAATTTTTAAAAATATGTATTTTATACTGAGATTCACTCAGAATCGTTTTATCGAAAGACAAAAAAAAACAATATTATATTAGGTATATATTAATTATACAATATTAATATAAGGCATCAAACAATTAAATGGTAGAAACATGATTTGATTGTGCTAAAAAATATATTTTATACTGTTTTTATTTTAAAAAATTTTCCAGACTTAATTTGGTTAAATATTTTTTTCGAAATGTAGCAGCTGAATACAAATCTGCGGGTACCACCAATCATGTATTTATTGTGTTATTATTGTAGCCTGTAGGTATATAGTATATATTAATAATATAAATACGTATAACTCGTATAAGTACCAGATGATTATCACGATAATTCCAGTGCCAGTTTATGAACTTTTTCCGTGATAGCGATCGTAGGCATTTATTAATTTCCCTTTTATTTTTTTAAAATAAAAGTTAAAAACAATACATATATACGTTTATATATGTATATTCGTATGAACTAACCCTTTTTGACTATAGAGGGGTCCTGACCTTCTGATGGCTGTTATCACCTTGTAAAATCACCACTAAAATACATTACAATACTGAATTTATACAATAATATCAACTTACATTTATACAACTTTTTTTTTTACTTTTTCATAATACAGAAGGTATTATAAAGAAACCACAATCAATATATTTTTTACGATGATGGTAGAATTGATTTGTAAGCTTTAAAAAATGATTGAATATATGATTAAAAATAATATTACACCGAGCTTGGTTCAGAACTGTTTTATCGAAAGAAATGATATATTTATATATATAATTTATAATTTTCAAATTAAATACAACCACTACCAGTATATCCTATCTGACTTTCGACAAACAAAGTACATCCATTCCCCGCTGACTGGCTTTTTTAAATTTAAATGTTACAACTAAAAACACCCATGTTATGATGTAGGTACCTGATTTATTTACTTGATTTTTCCCCTTCGTATATTATGATCATAGAGTGAACGATATATTATAACTATATATCACGGTACTGTATGTCTGCACGTGTACCACTTAAGTGGTGATTCAGCGGTGGACAAGAAAAAAAATCCTCGTAATAAAATAATAATTAAAAGCGATAATAAACGGCGGCAAAAAGTACCGGTGAAGACATTCAAAGCCATATTATAATAATGTAGTGGTGGCTCATCACACGACGAACACGCACGACCACGACGGCGGCATCTATTAATAGGTCGATAGTAGCCAAAGACGCGTGCGCTGCCATCGCAGATAGCGTGTGCCGGTTACCGCGGTATATCTTAATTATTATGCATACATTTTATACGTATACAATGGCCGCAAACAGGGAAATCGGGAGAGGTTACCGCATGTTACCAAGAAAAGTCTTTGAAAATGTATTAAAAACTCATTACAGAATTTAAAAGTAAAAAACTGACATTGACTTTTAACTACTATCACAGACTAGGGGTAATATATTGAACTTTTATATTGTCAACAGAGCAAGAGAGATTTTATAGTTATGCTTATTTTATTTTCTATAAACAACTTTTTGACCAGAAAACATGATCCAATCCAAAAATATGTTTTTTTAATAAAACCATTTTCTAGTAGCAAATTGTATCTATAGTTGGTACTTTTGAGTGGTCACAGTGACATAACTAGTACCATTTTCTAGGGAGAAGGGGGGGAGGTTGATATGAATATTATTTTGTCATAATACTATCAACATCTAAGGTATTATCTATGGAGTAAAACGTGAGATAAAATATTTTAGGACACGCCAAACTAAAAATTCATGCATAAAAAAAACGTTATGAATAGGTAATTATAAAGAAAATTTAATTCGTAAATTTTCGTAACCAGAATTTACAACTTGAATTTTATCCATTTTTGAATTGTATTATCCTATATCAAAAATAACATTTTAATTGATATATACAGATAAAACAATATTTACAAGATTAAGTTACAATTAGCGATTCAGTTTAATAATAATAAATTATAGAACATTAATATAGATATAATAAAATACTATAGTATACTTATTACTATACTTATTACAAATGTATATAATATATTAACCGATAAATATGTAATTTACAAATTTCGGATTAGTGATAATAAAAAATTATAAATTAAACTTACTTCAGCTACTTACACCAGTTTAAAGTTAACGAGTTGTTTATTAAAAAGGCTGGTACCAAAGTATGCAAATTCTAGTAATCGGAAATGGAAAACCATTTTTGGTGGGTAAAATTAAGTTACACATTTTAGATTTGTGGTTACAAAAAGGTTACGAACTACTAAATATGAATTACCATAACTATATATTTATATAACATTATAAATATTTCTAATTTAAACTAAATTAAATTATAATACCTATCAACAAATTATTGCAATAAGAATGAAGTATGGGAGTGATATAACACCCTCATCACAATTAAGGGTAGTTACGCCACTCAGTGGCCATATTTAGATTTTTGGACATTCTCGCTAAATATGTAAAGAAAATTACCGATAATTACGGGAAATACGAAAAATACGAGAAAAAAACAGGTAAAATATGATTCCATCCAATAAAAGTATAGAACAAGTCATGAGGGGTATAAGGTATATAAAGTTTATGTGTTGCATGACGCAGGAACTTTCTCTTGACTGTTTCCACCATGTTTCTAGTAGTAGCGATGGGATGGGAGGGTTCCAAAGAACAAGTTTTAAAGCTCTACAACAAATATGTTGGGTATATTTAATAGGACATAGAGTCTGTGTCAAAGTAAAGCCCAAGTCTTTAACTGAGTCATTCATAATTTTCATAGGAACATTATTAACGCGATAAGCACATTATTAAGTGGTACTATAACGACAAAAAGTTATAACTGAGCACATTGATAAGGTTACAAAGAAGACCCAATAATTCTCCCCATGATACTAGATGTTGAATGTCATTTTGGAGTAGTTAACAGTCAGAAATAAATCGTATTCGAAGGTATACCTTCATGTCATCAGCAAAGATTAAAAGTTTAGTATGTTAGAAAACTGATGAGACTGAATTAACAAATAAGGCAAACAGTAATTTAGAAGGAACCTTAAGGATACACTAGAAATAGGTGTAAAATTATCAAACGTAGCAGAATAGATATTTATCCATACCTCTCTATTTAATATGTAAGATCGTAGCCAAGATCACCAAAATCACCAATACCTATACTGTCTAAAGTTGATATAAGCATACTGTGGTTTACACTGTCGAAAGCCTTTGCAAAATCAGTATAGATAACATCGACCTTACAGTTCGCATGAAAGGAGTCAAATATATAAGTATGGAGAACAAGGTTACAAGTAACAGTGCATCTACTAGGATATCTGCTAATCAACAAGAATATAGTTAATAGAAAGACGAATAGAATTGAATACAAGTATCTGAAATAATTTAGATAAGTGTGATAGAATAGTAATTGGACGGCAAATTGTAAAATCGGTTATATATATATATCGGTTATACCAGACTTTAGAATGGGTTTAATAGAGCCAAGTTTTAGGACAGACGGAAAAATACCAGAATTGAGTGAATGCCTAAATAGTACCCAAAAAGGCACTGCGAGAACACTTCTAAGTTTGAACAAAAGGTCTCCTTGTATACCATCAGGACCCGCTGATTTTATGTTACAAAAAGCAAAAAAGTTATTACGGACATCATCGATCGAAAAGGAAGCATTGCACGGAAAATCAAAGTGATAGAAAGGATGATCGATTTACTAGAAGTATATAAAGGCATTAGACGGTTGAGAAAGACTAAAGAAAAATGTTTTTAGAATAGGTAAGCAGCCTTAGATGGACTGTAACTAGGTACACCATTGAATGATATATTATTGGATATTGTCGGAGATCAGTTTTTATGAACAAAGCTCCAAAAAGAATGAAGGTTACACAACAAAGAAAACTCGGTATGAGCCACAAAGTTACGGTAACACTGTTTACGGAGAAACTTAAAACGGGCACAAAGGTGGGAGAAATACTGATTGTCAAATAATAAGTAAGTGTATTTGAATTTTGTATGAGCACGAGTTTTGGAAAATACTAAGTCCTTGAGTTCATAAGTAAACTAAGATAGAAAAATTAATGATCAAATGGTTGTTTTAGGAACAAAAGATAAAATTAAGTAGTGGATAGCATCTAAGAAAACAGTCATGGCGTTATCGGGAGAATAAGTTTGAAAGATGAGTTTCCAGTTGGAAGACTTAAAGAATTTATTAATGAATTGATAATTGGCTTTATAACAGTGAAAAAATGATATGGGTGCATTTGTAGGGGGAGGATGGATTGGAAGATTAATCAAGAGTGAAAGAGGAAGGTGATAATTATCAGGTGGAATGGCTGATTCAAATGCTAAACTAACGTATATAGAACTACAATTAGAAAATACGAGATCAAGAAGAGATCTATGAGAATTAAGGAATGTGTTGGTAAAAAGCATAAAGGGCGAACTTTTAGAAACACAAATATAATCTGAAATCAATTGAGATGAGTAGCAGAGGCCATGTGCTTTATTCGACCTGGGAATAAATGGTAGATTATAATCACCAATAAATAAGAATATGTGGTTAAGGTATTTCTGAACAACGAAATCAACAGTATTCAAATGAGCAATATATAAATCAATGGAAGATGAAGGAGGCAAATAGACATTACAGAGGATAGAACTAAGTGAATTAATAGAAAAACGAACGAATTGATGCTCGATGTTATTGTAAGAAATGACAAGAGAAGAGGTAATGTCTTTGCATACAGAAATTAACACGCCACCACTATATTCACAGAAGTTAGTAAGTGGAGACTTATTACATCTAAAAATATTATAACTAATGAGACCAAGCTCAGATTAGTAAAAATTATTAAAAATCAATTTTCAGTAAGGTCAACAAATATATAAATAAAACATAACGTATTAATGTTAAAGTTTACAAGTTTTGTATGTAAGCCGCAACTATTTTGGTAAAATCCAACATTGACTGGAAAATGGGACGAGTTCATTAAAGCTAAGCGTGGTCGAAGCTAAGATTGAAGTTTTTTGAACGATGAGACGTAACTAACGGGACCCCATTTCTATAATTGAGGAACAGATTTGATTCACTACTCTTGATACGACAGTATAGTTCTTGTTGGCATGCTTGAAGCTTTTCGCATTCAAATCGCGTTTTATCACGAACAAAGTTAAGTCAAGTTTGACGTCCAAGATTTTTTAATTTTGTGGTATGAAACTCAGAGAATATACGAGTTGAAACTTCGTGATAGCTGAAAACTACTTTCAGGGAACGAGGAGAAGACCTATTTATATATTTATTTATTCTAAGTCTGATTGTTTTGAAATCATCTGAAATGGTAACAGATAGTTAAAAAAAGAACAAGGTCATAAGAATCTTATCATTAAATAACTTTGTGCTGAGGTTGGGGCAGATGATTCTGGAAAACCATAGATGATAATGTTGGATTTACAGCGTTCACGCTCAGCAAATTCTTGCATGACATCAGTAGGCGAGATCGTAGGGGAAGCAGTGTATTTCGAAGTCTCAAGAGTACGCACTCTACCATCAAGGACACTAATATTTTTGGATATTATTATTATCGAACTAATATTTCAGAGGTCAGTGATAACACCAGAGATATCATCTAATCTAGAAGACAATTTATGAAGCTGAGATTTTAAATCATTTCCCAGTTTTTTGTTTTATGCAATTGAGTCATTGAGTGATTTAGGTAAGTCAGCATTTGCCTGAATAATGTCATCACAGCAGCTAGAAGATGGCCTTCAGTAGATGCATTAGTGGTGGAACGGGTGGTAACAAGAGAGACATGATTTTTTGATGAGTTTGTTGGCATGGTTGTTGTGAAATCGTAACGTGTGTTAGTCCTCGAAAGAACAGCTAGGGAAGTGACGTAGTGGCGAGAACCAGTTTAGTGGTGACTTCGTGGTAAAAGACACTTATTGTGCAATGGAAATGATGCTGTCTGGGCCCCTGATACCGAATATTTGTAAAATTCGAATTTATGTTGTGTTGTAGTCGCAAGCACCTGTTGTGTGACAACCACGTGGCGAAAGACACTTGTTGTGCAACGGAGACGATACCGTCTGGGACTCTGGTATTGATTTTATGTAAAATTCAAATTTACCGTAGTTTCTCCTAAATTTCTGCGTCTTAAACTTGGAGAGACCAACAGTTGTCTCAGCGAGGTTGTTCTCTTTCCACGAAGATAGGGATGAGTTTAATATACATACGGTGAGAATTACTAACCTCTAATGGCTGCTATTTATTTACTTTCGTGTTACCTTATGGGTTTAAAGAAAAATATTCAGACTGGTGGGGGTAGGGGGTTTCAAAAATCTTAAAGAACTCTGTGAGTTATCTTTAAAATTCAAATCAGAGGAGTGATAATTAAAACAGTGGAGAATATTGTATATTATATATAGTATAGTTATTATAAATAGGTATTAAAATAAAAATAAATTAATAATAAAAAATTTATTAAGTTATAACTAACTTAACTTAACCTAACTTCACTTTATAAACTAGTTTATACTATCCTTGCTTTAAAGAGGTAGAAAATTATAATGCCAGAAATTTGGTTAAAATATCGAAACTTGTCAAAAAATGTTCATCTTTAAAATATATAAATGCAAGTATAAAATAAATGTTTATCGATGTAGGTGGTTGAAGTAAATAAGATATATTTGCAGTAATTATAACTTGTAAGGGTATAGTTATGATAAAATTATAAAATACAATGCACTTGTCAATATCGTCACACTTCTACTGACACGACAAATGATATTATTAAGACTGATCATTAACGAGTTGAAAGTTAAAATGAAGTTATAAGTTATTTTTTTTTTAACTTAACATGTTAATCCTTTCAATACCACATGATTATTTTAGTAATCCATTGACTAGACCGAATAATTTTTATTTTTTATTAATGATTTTATACAAAGATACTTAAGTTTTTGTAAACGATAAACAGGGACTTACAAAATCGTTCGATTTAGTTATTATTTTATAAGGTACATCATAATCATATTTGTGACAAAACAATGATGCTTAATAAAAGCACAAAATATTATATGCACGGGTTTCGCATGGACTCTGCGCACAGTTTGGGAATCACTATATTTATCAAAAACGAAGAATTCTTCTCCTGTCTTTAATATTACGTCGATAATTTTTTTTTAAATTCGTTTTGGATTTCTGGTACACTTTACAATATTATTACAGTCATGCCAATTATATGTTATTAATAGAACAATTAAAAACATTCAATGACGCATATTTGCGTCAGTCATATTGAAAGGGACAAGTTATCTTTATATAAAAGCATCTAAATTATGTTAAATTTTGTCCAAAGAACAATCACATTATCTGAATGAAACTGTTATATTTTAGTATACGCAATTTTATTAATTCTACTATTTAGATATATTATTATTTATTGTTTATACTTTATATAAACAGGGTTATAAGAAAACTTTATTCTTTTTATAATATTTAGGCGTTATATACATAATACTGTTGTTTTGGGGAATTTTAAATTCTTGATAAGCCAACGTTAACACGGGCACAAAAGGGCATGAAGTAAATGGTAATAAATTTTCAATTTATTGACTCATGCAACAATTATTACTTTTAACTAAGTTATGTTACTTTTTTTCAAAGTTCATTTTTAAATTATAAAGTTAACAAAAAAAAAATATTAGTCACTTTTAATTTAACTTACTTAATTTTTTTAAACTAACTTAACAAGTTAAAAGAATTCGTTAACTTGTTCAACTTTATATTATCCGTATGTTCTTAAATTAAGTAGCTAATACAGTCTGAATTATGTACCTAGCTATTAGTCAGTGAATTGATAGGAATTTAGGAACACTTTTTATGCAATTTGATTTTGAGTGGAGCAAAGAATTATTATTCACAATGATATTTTTTTTTTCTGTAAGCAACTTTTTAACCAGAAAGAATCTAGTAGGAATTTTGAAGTAGATGGTTCTTTTGGCTGCAAATTAATTTAAGTTAGTACTATAAAAAAAAACATTTAAAATTTTTTCCAGTAATTTCCTTAAGCGTAAAGAAAATCTATCTTTTATAACGAAAATATTTTATATATTTAAAGGAAATAATAAAGTAACAAATAAAATTTTTATGGTTATTTATTTATTTATTTTTTAATTGATTATATCAATATTCTACTAAAAATTGTTTTATTAAATTAAATGATTTATCATTGCTTTTAAAATAATTATATCCACTACCTACAGTATCTTACCTTACGAGCGAAATTTTTCGAAATTATATCTCTCTCTATACTAATATCTGATGAGTGATGTGCACTTTCTTTTTTGTTATTGCGCTAGAATAAGTTAATTATTATTAACAATTAATTGTTGACTTTTCTATTGTGTACATTTATGCTATTTTTAGTTGAATTCATTTATAAAAATTTGTAACAATTTATTCAAATATATTTTATTATTTATAGTTTAAATCGCCTGCAAATTATAAATACATTTTGGCGTGAATAATTCTTATTAAACTCATTTGTTAACCATCCATAAGACAAAATATCGAATGCCTGCTAAAGTAATCCGTTTAAATATCTCCTCTTCGGTAGCTCGATAAACCACTGTAATTAGGAACGATAAAATTTAGTGTATGACTAACTTTCTGAATTTATATAGATAATTTCTTATCAAGACTTAAAATCTGCTATGCGTGAAAAATATGATCACCACGTTGACTGATAAAAAATAGAATACCTAGGTAGTACTTAAAGATAATTAAAGTTTTCGAACGTCCTTGAACCTGCAAAACATCCTACTGAAATATCACATCGTACACTTATATATATATATATACTAATTATAATATAGTATCTATTCCTATGGCATACAATGGTATATTTGTCATACAACGGGACCAAATCCCATTATAAGTTTCCACTGAATACGACGACGGCGTCTTTAATTTTTTAGTGTACTTGGCCCTCAAGTGGTTCTATCCGCAACACCTCTCGGACAATAATCTACTGCTCCTCTTCGCGCTCGAATAACCGCGATCAATCGTCGATATCCCACATTTATTTATCAAAAGGAAAAAAAACATCTGTTCATCATCAAATTGTTTAGCCGAAATAAATACGATCTAAAATAAATTTCGTTTCAAAAGTACAGCGCCGAGCGCGCTAGACTTTAGTACAGCGAACACTGTACCGGCCAAATAAATTATTTTCCAAGGACTATTACACACACACTATATATATTTGTTTATTTATAAGTTCTTGTGGTAGACAGTATCGTATAATAATTACTATCACGGAGTAAATATTTATTTCTAAACGTCTATCCCGTGGTATGTACTGTATTGCAGGAAAAAGTTGCATGCGCATATTGTTACGATGCATATTATTATTATTATAACGTATATTTTCAAAAAAGCGTACATTTTTCGTTATAAACATCGTACTTTTACTTATAAAATTTGTTAACGCTGTATACTTATGATTTACTAGTATTAAATCGCAAGATTTTCGGTCCGTTTTCTGAGCGAGGTCTAGCACATCAGTCGTGGATCAATTTGGCATGTGGAAACGTAGCAAATAGCACGCGAGAGCCTATTTCAACCTATCGTACATTAATTATGACGAATATCGTATATAGGTGGGGGTCTATATGACTAGGTTTTTTTTCAGTAAAATTAACTTAATATATATAATCGATAATTGCTAATACCCAGTGAGGGTGCATTATTCTTAACATTAATCTCTGTCAAAACGTTGAAATTTCATACAAGTTATTCTGTGACCCATAAGTGACCCATCATTAAGAGGATGCTATACCCGCATTTTCTGTCTCCGTCCATCTAATTGGCAATATAGCAAAATTGTACAACGCAAAATTGAAATTATGGCATTTTGATTAGATTTAGAGCTTAAACACCTATTATCAA
>JAIPRL010005342.1:0-32705 GCA_025469235.1 Pemphigus obesinymphae | reverse complement strand
GATATATTCATTCAATACAATTTTATTAGATCTAATTTATATATATAAATAAATACCCAGTTTCTACAAAATAATTTGTTTTTATTTAACAAATACGTATTTCGAAAACAATGTTCTCATCTTCAGTGTTAAACAACTACTGACAAACAGTAGTGTTAAACCGTAAAGTTTAGTGTGTGTTATGCAAAAACACGTACATTTCGCTGCCCCCCCCCTTGTTTTGAATTTGGGATTCTGACAGTGAAAATTTTTAGTTTGTAATTTGTTTGATAGTTTTCAGAATTTGTTTGACATTCTTACCCCCACTAGATTGAAAAGTCCTAAGGGGGGGGCTGGAGAAACAAATTCTGAAAACTATTATTAACAAATTCAAACAAATAGAGACCTAATAAAGGATACCATCGGAATTAATTTTAAAATATATTTTTAGCGTGGGGAGCTGGAGAAACGTTTCTCTAGCTCCCCTAGGTTTTTTCAATCTAGGTAGGGGTAGGTGTGTCAAACAAATTCTGGAAACTATCAAACAAATTACAAACTAAAAATGTACACTGTCAAAACCCCGAAATTCAAATGGAGGGCGGCAGCGAAATGTACGTTGCAAAAACTCTCTAATAAGCCCGCCGAGACTTATTGCGGTTTATAATAATATATACCTACGTGCAATAGTAGATACCGTTCGCGTGGTCTTCCGGACTCGGTGACGAGCTGTGTAGAAATTGTATTTCGAAAACAATGTTCTCATATTCAGTGTTAAACAACTACTGACAAGCAGTAGTGCTAAACAGTAGTTTTTTAACACTGAAGATGAGAACATTGTTTTCGAAATACTTATTTGTTAAATAAAAACAAATTATTTTGTAGAAACTGGGTATTTATTTATATATATATAAATAATTCTACAAGTAACTCAACACAAAATAAATCTAATTTATTTAGAAATTCAATGAAACCATCGTGGCTTAGGTATCTTTGTCATACTGATACATTACGTCTCTCACTACAGATAGATATCTGCCTACGTGTTTTTAGTATATATTTTCAATCTCAATGACAAGTTACTAAACGAAATAATCTCTGAAATTCATAGATGATCCTTGGAAAATACTTAGAATAATCTTAGTTTGAATTGTAAACTGCACCTATTCATAAATATAAATATGTTTTCATTATTCGTAAAATTTACTAAAAATGGAATTAAGATTTAACTAAAATATAAAAATGTTGGTATAAGTGTAATCTTATAGGTGGTGACTTCGTATCTACCTAAAATTCATATTTATTCATTGGAGTATATTATTATTTCAACTAAGAATTTTCTTAATCAATTTTTATGAATTTTACTATACCTACTAATAATTAATATGCTTATTTAGGTATGTATACCTCATTAAATCTGTTCTTTTAACTGTAAATATATGATTTTATCGATTATTATACGTAAAATAATCAAATACGTAAAAAAACATATATTTTTATCATATAATAGTATTATACCTAGTACTTACAGTTATCTTTAATTATATTTTAATAGTTTATTATGGAAAAATAATATTATAGACAGATAGCTGTTATTGTTTGTTAGTATATATATATAAGAAACTATTGAGTACAAAATACTATTCAAAGAACAAAGAATGAATAATATACACATATTATTATAATACATTTTATAGGTAGGTACACCTTAAGTAAATTGAAATTTTATGGAAATCTATTATTTATCGCCTCATTAGCTCTGTCAATGTTTGTGTTGAAAAATATTAATTTTTAGTATAATTTGGAGTAGGTAATCATAATATGTATTGCATTTTAGATTGTGAGCAAAGCGAGGAATCTATTAGTTTCACAATGATATTTTTTTTTCAGGAAACGACTTTTCGGGTAGAAGGAGTGTTGAAGTGAAGTGATTTTTTGATAGAAAACTCGTTCTAAATGGTACTAGAAATTTTTTGTTGAATTTCTCAATAGTTTTCTTCAGATGAACCTTAACTACCTTAAGCTACCCACACGTTTGTTGTCTAGAGTATTAAAGTAAATTTACATATTATCAAATTTGTAGAGGAGAACATAAACTATTTAACCATGTTCTAGCGTGGTTTTTTTTTTTTATTGTATTTTTAAAACTAGTTATGCATTCAAAAAAAATGAGTTATTTAACTACTTATAACTTGTTTAAAATAAAAATATGAAATAAAACTTCACGCTAAAGCACAGTTTATGTTCTCCTCTACAACTTTTAAAACAGGTAAATTTACACTTATATTAATTATAAATAAACTGTATAGTAAGAATGCGGTACATAGAATTGCTATGCGTATGTAAGACAGAAGCAACAAACGTCTAGAAACACTACCTTTTATAACGGGTCAATTTTATAAATGTATACATTTTTTAAATAACATATAGTTTCCATGGTTACTATAAAAATATTACTAAAATAATATATCTGTTTTATAGAATACAATGATTTATTATTATGATATTATATCGATTCCAACAATTGGAAGTGCTTCCACCCTATTACTATTGCTGCCTTTATTAGATACTATTTTTCGTGTATCTACGTTTTGAGTATTTAACGATTTTTTTTTTTTTTTTTTTTTTAATTAACCTATGTACCTATATTAATATTTTTTTGGTAATACTGATTTGTGAAAATCGAATATCGATTTACAGTTTTTTTTTTTAAATTAGGAATTGGCATTTTAAAGTTTTTAAAAGCAGATGAAAATACTCGTAAAATATTTCTCGTTCTTCCACCTGGTAAATACTAAACTTTTGGTTGAATATATTCAATTGTTTACAATATTGAAATATTCTAATTAAATGAGACCTCAAAAATTTACAAATATAACTTATATTTAAAAAAAAAAAAAAAACCAAAAAACCATGGTAATTAAAAGTTTACGAAATAAAAAAATAGTAAAACAGCTTTTTTTCTGTAAAAATATTGTATGTAATAATTGATATAAAACTTCAAATGCAATAATTTACAGAGTTAATGAGGTTAACGTGTTAAAAGATTCACCTTGTGTACATTATATAAAATATGTTATATCGAAAATGGATTTCTCAAACAATCTTTCATTTTGGTCGACATTGTTTTTTTTTTCTTTTAACGCCGTTCTGTCATGATATTTACGCATGATATGGGTAGATAGTAAATACATATACCTATATCATATAATAGACACGCATAAAAGCAACCGAAATTATACCTATTATACCTATTATATAACTAGTACGCAGTGTGAAATTATTGATTTTTCTAGGCGATTCAAACGCATATAAAATAAATTAATATTGGCATTCGGCGGACTCGTATATAGGTATAGGAAAAATAATAAATAAATATAGTAGATTGCGTATAGACGAGAACGTTAAAAGTACTTGCATTGTATGTATTATTAAAAAACACTAAAATCAATATGGCTAGACATAAAAAATAATAATTGTTAAAAATACTGAACTGTCACAATATTATTATGTTCTTATGCATTTATATATTGCACTATTAAAACCACAAAAAGCGTGCCCTTTAAGGTAGGTATAGGGAAAGTTGACGACCTCAATGTATCTCATTTTTTTAAAGGCTATTGTATAAACTAGAATACCAGATATATTCAAATCATGTTCATATACATATAATAATTAATGAAAAAAAAAAAAAAAAACGGAATATTGAATATTAATTTCAAATTTGAAGAGGTAAAAAAATGTAAACAGTAAAAAAAAATCGTCATCGTATCCAAGGATTGCCTGAGTTGACATCAATGAATAAAATGTATAATTGTTATTTAAATACACATAATTAAAACAAATGTCTTTATTGCCTATACCTATCTTTTAATAATTAATTGTATTACATTTTATAAGGTTACTATCATTAATATTTTGTACTTCAAATTTCAATCAATTGTGTAGAGAAATAATAACCTAAACATTATACTGTTATAGGCACCTAAGTTGAATGTATCATAAACTTATTTAGTTATAACTATACCGACCAGTTTTTTACCAAAATATAACCTACTTTTGTCAATTGTACAGATCAGCCGAGTTAACTGATAACGTTTCTGAAAACATATTTGAATTTGTTATGAAGTTTACTTGAGATCGACTTTCTCACTTTTTTAAAATTTTGATTTCTAAATTCTCTTAAATTTAAATTTCAAATTTTAAATGTTAGTTGTATGGAATTAAAATTAAAAAAATTTAAAAAGTGCGAAAGTCGATCTCGTGTATACATAATGACGAATTGAAATCAGTTCTCAGGTATGTTATTGAATTACTATAATGATCTGTATGCTTGAAAAAAAAATAGGGTATATTTTGGTAAAAATAAAAATGAAATAAAATCCGTTCCCAGGCGCGACAGAACATTGGTGACACGCGCAAGAGTTGCCGCGTGCGTAAGTGTTTCTCTACAACGGATTGCGGTCTGTGGCACCGTGTTACGTTGTCCAAAGTAAAATATCTTAAAATAATCCAAAAATAAAAAACACCATTTACTGAACAGTTTTTTTTTTTATATCACTGTTAGAAAATTAGGAAAAATGCATGAATATAAAAATATGTTATATGTTGAAAAAATTATTTTGTCACCCGTTTTTATTCATGTTTAATGATAGGTACCTAACTCGCTTTTCTATATGATGCAAAATATTTTATAAAAATATTCTATAAATATCAAAACTAAGTGCATTTATGGTTAAAAATTTCGAAAGGTAAAAAATTTAAATGAAATATTTTTAATAAGACGTATTATTTATCAAAATTGTGTATGGACCCCTCAACCACCCCCCTTCTTTATCAACAGTCCGGTCAACTAAGCGATTTGGCCCCTAAAGATAGTAAAATATATTATATAAAGATTATCTAAATGATTGGTTTTCAATATATTTAGACCGTTTCCCCCACAATAAAGTTTAATATACTCCACTGTAGGCGATAGGTATAGACAATGAAATATGACATTAATTATAAGTAAATACATTATTAATATATTTTGTAACTTTTATCACTATATTATATAAATTCTTAGTTTTTATTATTCATTATCAAACTAAGGAATATCCAACATTCAAATTAAAAGTATACTTTGACCCTATAAATTACATAAAAAAAAATACATATATATAATATACCTATATAATAATATAATAATATAATAATATATAATTATGAAGATCGATAACGTTTTAAAACGAAGAACGTTATAGCGTAAGATTTAAATAATATTTTAAACGGAAAACGTTATATCCTAAAATTTAAATAACGTTTTAAAACAAAAAATGTCATATCATTTGAATTTATTTAACGTTCATAAAATTATGCAAACCTTTTACGCAATAACGGAAAAAATTCTAACCAATTTTTCAATTTGTAATACGAATATTTTTTAATAACATTTTTTTTATTGTAAGTTGATACATTTTTTAAGGGTGTTTATAACGTTATAACGAAAAAAAATAACGTTTTCAAGCAAAGCTCGTGTTGTTAATCTGAGTTTGCAAACATGTTACAGTTTCAATTCGTCGTTCGGTTGGGACAGTTGGATTGAAATAATCATAGTTCAAAATAATTGTAATCTGTATTCATAAATATTACTCTGAAATTTTTCTAAGATTTTACATAATCAAATATTTTAAACATTTGTTTATTAGAAAAATCTTGGTAAATATTTTTTTGTTATTCATAAAATGTACTTATTTACTTAAGATAATACTAAGGTTCAACTCGTAAGATTCTTTGTGAAATCTTAGGTGATTAGGTACATAATATCTACATTAAATTCATTTTTATATTTAAACTGATGAAAAACCGATGGAATTATGGACTTACTACGATGATGTGGATGATTATTATATTATATTATAACTGGTTGAAACTAATAAATATATTTGTAAGTATGTAAGTATATTGAGAACAATGAGAACGGATAGATATATTGGTAATATCCTAAAAATTTCTTTCACTAAGGTTTTCATAAGAAAATTATTTCCTTAGAAATTAGAATCTCACAAAAGAAAATTCTTATAAATTTTATGAATACTAAAAATTAATTGTATTTCAACTATGAATTTTCTTATAGTGCCTAAATACGTATTCTATTAGTATAAAATTATTGCTCTATTATATATTAACCTCAAGGGCAGATCTGAAGCTCATTTAAGGGGGGGCAAATAGGGTTAATTGAGAAGTAAAGAGCTAATCTCTATTAAAAATTTTATACTCTTCAAATAATGATAAAAAAACCTGCATAAAACGTCCGTGAAAATTTCCGATCTAATTATTTGTAGATTTTTGCCGCTGCGTTGACTTCAACGTTTCTAAAAAACTGGTAATCGGATTCAAATTCAATATACATTAAAACGCGACAAAACGCATTCGAGCCAGAGAAAGTGCATAGCAAAGTTGCAATATTATTATATTATTATACGAATGCGATGTTCCACTCTCTCGTTTTATGATTTTCATCGAATTTCGACGATTATCTGCAGAACACCGGTAACCGGGTAACTGAAGTCTGCATGATATAATTCTATAATAATATACTCATTATCAGTCACCGTATACCAGATTAGAGGATGAAATCTGGCCTATGTTGTTTTCGTGTCAACTAGCCAATATTTTCCAATTTCTCGTATAAGCATCATAACACGATTTACAATATTAGTATAATAATTAGTCTACATTAGGACTATAGTACTATATAGTTTGGAATTTATTAGTTAATAAGTATATGACTTATACAATTTAATAATGTTAAAAAAAGTGTAAAATAAAAATACATTTGATGCAATAAAAACACATTTTCATTTATAGTAAAGTATCGTTTAAGATATTCTCAATAAGCTTCCAAAATTTGCCCTTTTAGAAATTAAATATCGAATTTTTAAGTTTGAAATTTAAAATGTAGCTAATATACAGTAAATATAAGTATAGGTGACTATCAATATATACTTCCATATTTATAAATCCTCCCCTATACATTTTTTTTCAATATCTCCTTAAATTAATATATACACTCAACTGTTATTATTTATTGTGCTACCTACTTACCTATATTTATTAAATTTTGTTTTTTAAAAAAAATACCAAAAAAAAACACCAAATAATTGTTTTTTTCTAATCGTTGTTAACGCGATAAGTTTTTATATTTTTAATATTTACAAACGCTAGTGAACGAATAACATATGAATAAATAATAAGTACTTATACATAAGAAATTACAGTCACTATAATATAATATATATATAATACATTATTGCTACGGTATGGTTCAACTCAGCCCCTAAAATTGAGTGTAGTAAGACGCACTTTATGTAGGACGAAATTAGTAAGCGTGTTAATCAAATTGGTTAATTTTACATTTCTACGTAATATTGTAATGTTAATGAAAAAAATAAAAAAGGCCATCCAAAGAAAAAAATTGATTAAATGTGTAGTACGAAAATTATAATATTTTAGGGGCTGGTTCAACCGGACGTCGTAAAACTGACGAAATATTTCTATTTATTTCTATTTCTATTTGAAATTCAACAAAGAATTAAAATGGGAAATAAATGCTTTTATGCATTAGGTAAGCTACTGAGCCCTAGAGTCCTTTCAAAAAAGATCAAAATTCAGTTGTATTTGACGATCATACGACCAATAGTCATGTATATGGTTCACAAACAGAAAAAGACAGACTACATGTGTTCGAGAGGAAAGTGCTACGCGAAATATATGGACCTATATATATATATATTATGATCAAGATATTCAAGGATGGAGAAAAAGACACAACCAAGAGCTGATGGATATATTCAATAGACCAAATATTGTGAACGAGATCAAAATATGAAGTGAGATAGAATGGGCGGGCCACGCGTGTAGAGAAAACAAAATTCAATGATGATACAAAGAGTGCTCCGAGAAAACCCAAGGAGCAAACGGCCGCTAGATAGGCCACAAAAGGCTACGTTGAAAAGATGGAATCAGAAAAAATTTTCTAAATGCCAGAGATGAAAATTATGGATACCTGGATTGGAAGAAGGCAGCGGAGAATAAGGAAGGACGGAAGAGGATTTGTGCTATGACAAGATGGTCTTAAAGGCCTTAAAAAAAAAAAAAAAAAAAATCGTACAATGCGAAGTCTCACGGCTCGTTATTATACTCGGACACGGGATAGCCATCACTATGAGATATATTTTGTTATCGTTGTCTCTATATGTGTATTATATACACACGGCTTTGAATTTCAGATGTACCTATAATATAATATAGGTACATATAAAAAACACGTTCACGCAGATCAATCACGATCACAAATAATAATCAACACATAATTCATAATGACCGGCGAGTGGCTATTTTTTTTATTATTATTAAGCTAAAATACCTCTGATAGTCTGACGATCAAAAATACCAAATAAAACGATATTTATACGATGGTTTACTTATATTTACGTGGATTTAAAGAAATTCGTATTTCTATATATATATAAATAAAAAACTATATTGCTAAAATCCGCATTTATTAAACCTATAAAATGGAATGGTCAACTGCAGGTGTGCGACCTGCTTATTTGATCTAAACTGATCGCAGGCACTTGGACACCGAAGTCCATGTTCGTGTATAGCAACCGCCCCATATATACATTTGCAATTTGTTTTGTGGAAAGAGTTCTGAATGTATTATAGTGAATCGTTTTTTTCGCAATTTCTAAAATTTTGGTGAAAATTTACGCAAATTTTTTTTGTTTTTTTTTGCTTATTTAATAAAAAGTGATTAGTCATTAGGTCATTTTGTCAGATATATTTTATTTTGGACTTCGGCGCCACTGCTTGACAAACCTTTCTTTCATTTTCAGTATTATCTTTGGTAGAATTAACTGTCCGTCCTTACTGTTCCTTATTAATTTTAATGTACTAAAGGTACATTAAAATTTATTCTACACGTTCTTGTACCATTTTTCACTTTCCCTATTCCTCATCAAACTATTCCAACTAAACTTATTGGAGTCTAACGCCCATCGCTAATGAGTCACCCTCTTTTTCTTTATGTGTCGCGTGTTTCTGATAAATATTAATATGTTAAATATATTTTTTAATAATGTGTTTATGAATTTTATTTATATATCTACCTATATTTTTTTTTTATATAAATGTCCCGGTAAAATGTTAAGATTGGCCAGTCTAAAACTTACCTATTATGATGGTGTCAGTGCGGTTATTTTTAAGGGATTCTGTGTAGGCAAATTGTAGACAACTTTATGAAATATGAAAATCTAACAACTGAAAAATGTTTATATGCATTTTAAAAATGAATAATAATTGGTCCTATTATTATATAATTTTTTATTGTGGTTGTTTTTTATGAATTTATAAAATGTTATTGAAAATATCTATTACTTTTGCATTTCTCATTTATAAGTTATGACAATTTGAAAACATCGTAGGAAGATAAAACTAAAAATAAATGAGAAAATGAGAAAGAACAATATTATCCAGCTCTGTTTTGTAATATGTACATTTAAACACGTTTTATGAGTTATTAAAAAACTAGGTATTTTTTTTATTTTTTTTTTTTTAATATATATAACTCTTAAACAAATTTAAATATCGAAAAAAGGCTACGTAGGGCACTAGAAAATTTTGTTATCAATAATTTATTTTTCATTTCATATTTCTAAGATGTTTCTAAGTTGTTCAAAATGAGAAATGCTAACATGAGTTTTTCATTAAAAATTGTTTGTGCTAACATCCTCTTACGTACCTAAATCATTTACATCACAATTTCGTGTTTACAATGATTATAATATCCAATAGGTATTAATAGGTATACATCGTACAGTGGCGTCATTTCAGGTTTTACTAGACGAAGACAACATTTTGACCAGCCTCCTTAATACAAATAATAAATGTTTATTATTCGTAAATTTTTTAAAAGGACATCAACTTTATTTTTTGTATTTTGACCGACGAATTTATTGTTTTTCCGGCTAAATGAATAAAAAGGTCATCGACTTTTTTTGTATATTTTGCCAACAAAACTAGACTAATTTAACATTCATATTCCAAACGATCGATTTTTTATAAAAATTAGACGGAGGCAAATGCTCCCTTTGTACCCCTCCCCCCCATGAGTAATAACACCTAACTATAGGTACATTAATTATCTAATGTTATAGAGTAAAAATAAAATACTCAGTTCACAAAGATATATACACATATATCATTCAACTATAAAATAAATGTCAATCCACGCGATATTGTGGACTATTAAAAAAAATATTTTTATACCTTCATTCAATGATGAAGCCGAAACGTCAAATAGCAATATTGCTTTTCTTTATCTTATAGAGTCTATCCATCTTTTATATAATCCAAGCTTCATGACTGTTTTCAGTAATTTTTTTTTTTTATTTATTTCCGGTGGGGAGGATTTTGTCCAAGATTCCACTTTTGCCCGGGACATATTATTTAGGTACCTATATGTATTCAATGGCATAGTAAACGGACATTTCCCCCTCCCAAATTATTTCTAAGTTATAATTAAAACATAACACACATATTCGTCACCCTTGACCCTTTCAGTCACTGTGGTATGTTACACAAATTGTAACTGAATTATAATTTATCAATTAGGTATCAACGAGTCGTTTGATAAGAATTTAAAGTTTTATTACATAATAACATAACATTATAATACTTAGAAGGTATTAATATTATATAAATTATAATCAATGTATTACGTAAAATATAATTAAAAGCTAATAATTTTATTTTATTTGTTTACTATATAGGTACATTAATTATACATTTTACATTGTTCACCGTTATGATAATTTATTGGATTTTACATTTTTCAATTACTTTAATTATTTGTTTGTTGTATGCTTTCAATTATACATAGATGCTTGATTTTTTTTTTCTGGAGGGGGCGAAATATCCTACCAACGACGTGAGGAAATGCCACGAGGGGAGGAACGTCCACCATTCATTGGGTATAAGGCGTAGGTATATAGGAAATGCAAATAACGTTTTGATTTCCGATTTATCTTATATACGTAGATAGCATCTTATAGTCGTATAATATAATATATACTGTATAGTACACCAAACTTCGCCAAATATCCGAGCCCCGAGGACGCCCACCCACTGCCGTTGGGAAAGGGGGTTTAGAGGGTCGTGGAGACCCTCAATCAAGAAATAAATTGAACAAAATCAAGCGCAGTCGGCATAAAAAAAAAAAAAGTTGATGACCCTTTTTTTTTTTTATTGCTTATTTACCGTTTTCATTGACATGATATTTTATTACGTCTTATTGACCGTTTTGAAACAACAAATCACCAAAATTACTGTGACGACCGCCACACAAATATTTTTTTTTATCGCCGGCCGTGCGCCCTCACACACTGCCGGTCATTTTCAAGGGGAAGGGCGAGAAACAGCAGGATGGGTAAAAATACCTACGCGTTTCTTTTGAAACGTTTAAAACAAAATACAAATTTCTACGTCGTAGAAAATGGTATGGAAAGAAACGAGCGTTTGAAGTGAACCCGCGACGACGGGAGACCGCGTGCGGTCGCGCGTATACGCGTTTTGGCCGACGGCCGAGTTGTCGAGACCGACCGCGTCCTCGGGACGACGTGCGGCTACATGTCGGCGCACGTCGGCGGGGATCCGCGGCCGGCGTAACAAACAGCTGCTGCACGGGGCCCGGTGCGTGTGCCCGTCGGACGACGACCACCGGGCCGCCGCACGGCGATCAGTCAGTCTTCGCGTCACGTTCGTCCGGTGCACACGTGTCTCTCGCCGACGGTTAGGTCGTACGTAGTTGCCGCCGTCGTGTTCCCGTCGTCTCGTTCCATTTTTCCCTCGCGAACATGGGCCGAAGCCTGGCGCTGTGGACGAAGACGTTGAGCTTCCCGTCCCGGAACTCGCCCAACAAATCGTCCAAGCACAGCATCACCACGTCCATCAACACGTCGTCGTGCACGATTTTCGTGCCGCCGCCGACCAAAGACAAAACTACGCCCGCGTCCACGCCCGACGTAAGTGTCCGGACACGGAGTAGTTCGTTTAATCGGGGGGGGGGGAGGGGGAGGCGAATTTTTTTCACTGTTTTTCCAACCTTTCAGCGAATACCGGAAAAATAATCCCCAAAATGGTATTGAAATAATGATTTTTTTTTTGGTAAAATTGATTTTACATAATGACGAGTGTACTTTTACGGTTAGGAATCGAGTAGATACATACATATATAATTATATATATATAGGAGTTTTAATCCTTTTTTTTTTTTAATTTCGTCGAATCGTAAAGAAAAATGTCTGAAAATAACGGAAAATTTTTATAAATCTGAAAATTTACTACGATAAACCGAATTCCGTTCAAAAGTCTTGAATTGTTGGATCCCCGGACCGAGTATCGAAAAGACGGATCGTGTATCTTTTATTTCCTTTCAAGGGCGTCCATCTAAGAAAACTCAGGGAGGGCGAAATGAACGTTATAAACCTATATAAGATATTTTATTTTATAAAGCTTATATAATACATTATATTATATCCGATTTTACATATATATATATATATATCATTAGTAATGTAATGATTCATTACATTTATTTAGATACGGCGCTATTTTTCATTATTTTTTTTCAAATTTTTTTTTTTTAATCGACAATTAACATCATTGTAAAACGAAAAAATATTTTGCACAGCTCAAAATCTAAAATGTGGTGATTTTATTCATTATTAGGACATTATTATTACTTTTTTAAGTCATCAAACTCTTTCCAGTTATTATGTTTAAAATATTCTATCTACAACAATTAATTATGGGTATTTAAGTTTTTTAAATTAATATTTTTTGGTTCTGGGGGGGAGGTCCAGTACCCCCGAACAAAAGATCGATATGATTTAAATAATAAAGACTTTTTATTTTTGCACTGTTAATCATTTAATTAATAATGTTAAATTTACTACTATGTTCAATAGCATACTGGCATACCTACGTAAATACGCGCGAATGCGACCAATTCATTATATAAACTTACCATGAACCTCGAATAAAAATTTGAGGTTTGTACATACCTGAGCCCATTCATCTACCATTACATTTTTATTTGAGTTTTTTAAAAATGTAATAAAAAATTGGACTATTTCGCTTTGTAATTTTAAATAAAATAGATATCGGCGACAATTGAACTGAACACTAGCGAGAGTCCGTATCTGTACAGACAATATTGACAAACTGATACCAGTATTTCGGACAAACTTCTTTATATATTATATTTTATCTAATTCTTGAATATTCAATAAAAATTTAATAATTCCTGAATATTGTAGAAAAATAAATACAAATAATATAATGGAAGAAAATATGAACACAAAACTTTTATATTATCCAATGGCCATAAATATTATAAGCTGGTAAATAATGGCCCGCATATAATATAAATAAATATGAATACGTGTAGGTATAGCATGTATTAGTATATATTACTATATATAGGCGACTATATACGTTATGTATATAGTCTACATAAAAATTAAAAATATAAAATGGGAATTTTCAATGTTTTATTTTAATAAATATTATAGTACCCATCTACTGGATTTAGTGATTTAATTTTAATGTAATTTAAATAAAATTTTTACAGTAGTTCCGGAAAAGTCAGGGGGCATGTCCCTGTTTTGCTCCCCCCCCCTAATGGACGCCCATGTTTTCTTTACCTATATTTAAGAATTACAGTAGATATAAATAATATGATAAGATGAAAAATTGTAAATAAGTAGGTACATCTAAATATCGAAGCTCGATTACAATTTTTCAATATCCACGAGTAAATTAATACGCAAATTGATTTAGGTATAATTTCTAAATAAGTAGGTACTTATTAGTTAATATTATATTATGTGCTAATATATTTTTGATTATTTATATAAAAGAAAAATTATATAGTACACGGTACTTCGTAGCACCATACACGTTTAATATTTGCAAATAGATTATAGTTAATTATAATTAATTATAATTAATAGTGTTCGGAATCTATTAATAGAAGATCACGGGAAAATCGTATGCGCATATTCATCGGGTCATAATTCATAAACGTTATTTGAAATCATAAAAATATATTATGTAAATAAACCAGGTACTATATTTTTGTAGTTAATTAAATTATTGTAAACTTTTAAGTTGAAAAGAAAATTTTTTAATGAAAAACTATTATTTATTTTGATTTCGCATTTCTACATAATTTAGTGCTCTGCAAAGCCATTTCCTTAGATTTACCCAAGTTACCTACCTAAGTACTTAAAATATAATAAATTAAAATCTTGATTATATTATATTGAAAGGTTTGATGATTTTTCGAAAGTCTGTGACTAAATATATTTTGAATACTCATTGGTTTTTATATATATTACTGTCTTTTACCTAATAATTAATATAGTGAATTAGTGAATAATAACAGCTGTATATACGCAGGATTTAAAAAAAATACAAACGCATTTTAAACGCTGCAGGCGTATTATTACGGAACAATAAATTAATATTTTTAGATAAAATGAACAAATGTGTTCTTTATTTTTCAATCGAGCTACCTATTTGTTTAGGTTAATTTCAAATTTGTAAACCACTCCGCAGTCGGGCCACTATGAAATCAATAATTTTTTATAATATAAGTCGTTAATATTTTTCACAAGAAATTATTTTGTAAGCTACTAACTACAAAATATGGTGCATTGTCTATATCAATATATGATTATTTATTCGCCGTACCTCATTTATCATATTAATCAATAATGAGAACCTGAAATATTCTGATTTTCGTACTACACATTTAATCTATTTTTTCTTTGAATGACCTTTTTATTTTTCTCATCAACATTATAATATTATGTAGAAATGTAGAATTGGCTAATTTGATTAATACATTTGCTAATTTTGTACTACACACAATTTTAGGGGCTAGTGTTAATTAACTAAATACTATAAGAAGTTATAATCTATAGTGGTTTAGTTGAAAAAAAAAATTTGTTGTAGCTCTTGAAAAATAAATAGATAGGTAGGTACATGTGTTTTTTCATTTTGTTAAAATTTTTCCATAATTATTATGGAACGAAGTTAAAAACAGTATTAAAGTTGTTAATGTTTCAAACGAAATCCTGGGAAGAAGTAATTCATTGCTTTTATTTTTTCTTCCGAAAATCGTTTTAAATATAAACAAAATACCACATTTTATTGAGTCGTGGAAAAAATCGCTTATCGTATACATATAAAAATATAATCATTATACTTATGATTTTTACCCGTGTATTTTTTTATTTTTTTTGTAATATAAACGATATTTATATAATTTGAGTGTACCTACTTGTGGATAATTTATATAAATAAAAAAAACCTAAATCCACAAAAATTTTACTTTTTATTGTCAGCAAATACGTATTTCATTAACAAAGTTACCATCTTCGGTGCAAAACTATTTTCGATCATATTACATTTTTAACATTTTTTTAATGGTTTGTGTATGTGTGGGAATCTCGCGTAAACGGCCGCCTGCACACGTCCTGCAGGTCGAGCCCGATCAGAAATTGCGTACTGTGTTTGTATTATTTTTTTCCTTTACAACAATAGACGTCCGTTTATAGGCGTATGTACCTACCTATAGTATACGGTTGTCCAAACACACAGGTGTAGGTATACACTCAAGACCGAAGAAAAAATTACTAAAACCATAAAGTAAATAATAATAATAAAATATTCTATAATGCACTCGTATAACAATGCACCAAGGCAGTATATAGTAATTATATTATCTGTCGCGCATTTGCATACAATTCTCTCTTCTTGCTCGGGCAAAATATCAGTAGATGAAAAATGAAGAAAAAAATGTAAATATAGCTTTTAAGGTTTTGTAAAAAACCACTGACCTGATATCGTATGACTTAAGACTATATAATATGTCACAATTTATAGATTATGTTTGCACATAATATTTTGGTACAAAGTTGTTGAAAAACTTTTTTGACCGAGATATTATCATTAACTGCAGTCTGCAGCAGCAGCGAAACAAGTTGTGTGTTTTTATTTCTCACTTCGCCCACCTAGGCTGCAGTAGTGATTTTTTCACACATAAATCTCCGTTCAAACGACGACAAAACAAGCGCGAGCGCGCGTAAACCCGTTACCTACACATTTTACGATTGTCTTATCTTATTTGCATTTACGTCCAGCAGGTTGCATACAGCTTGGCTACCTTGAACTCGTTAAAATAAAATAAAAATTAGTTCTTCCAAGTATAAACATATTAGGTTAAAAAAAATATCGAATTTGAAATTGGAAATACAAGTATAACAATATGATAATAAATAATATTATAATATAATATACAATATTTTCCTATTCGTATTCATAATCTATTCGCCGATATTATAAAATATACACATATGCGAGAAACGCGTGTGACACCGCGCAACAGGTGTAAACTATTAGTATCCGTCGCGCGATGAGAGTGAAGTCCTCGTACACGCATAAAGGATAAGAACGTTCCGACGACGATATTATATACCTATAGCTAAAAAAAAAAAAACATAATATTATTATATATAGTATATCGGATTGCTGGTGTCGAAATTAAACACCTACCTATCCGCGAATAGATAACACAATAATCATAAAAAAAAAGATTAATACTTTTTGTTGTTTATTTTTAAATCCACTACTACAGGATGTCCTCACTCCTCTATAATGATTTTTACTCTCTGCAGCAAGTCGTTTATAATATAAAATATTATATACAACAGATAAAGCTCTAAAAAGGTTTAGCTCAATAAAACTCATTATGACCGACACTATATTATTATTATTGTATAATGTTGCCGAGGTCCTATAGCTAACGGGTATTTTGGACTGTATCAAAAAAAAAAAACGCATACGAGAGATAAACACGTGCACATAATATAACCAACCGGTTACCGCCGCCACACAATATTATATTATTATTATTATATTCGTCTTCGTGTATGTTCTATCTATTTCTCCTGTGCAAATCATTAGAGAAAAAAATCGTCTTATGCAATTTTAATAGCGACCTAATATTAATTCGAAAGTAATTATACGCGGCGATCTCCTTACTCCCCCCCTCCACGAAATTCGTGGTGCAGATGAATTGTATATTCTGTAACTATATATTGTTACTCTGCGATTAATGTACTTACGTATAATATATCCTTTTTATGGTACGACGATTTTTTTTAAAACAACGAAAATTCAAAAGCGGTTTAGTTGCCACCAAGGTTAAATTTGGTGATATTATGTGAAAACATCACCAAAATTTATGACTTCGTTCCTAGGTTCAATATTATCATATTAATGGAAATTGTTTACAATAACACGATAAAAATGGTTTTTAAAATTTGCTACATTGTTCTGTTTATAATACCCCTACCCATTACTCGTATATTTACAATTTTAACATTATAATAATTGAAGTATATAATATTAGGTATAAGGTAATTGTTTACAAATTAAATTATTATGTTTAAGGTATATTATATTGTATAGACACGAATTACTAAATATTCATTAATTCAGTTACCTACATAGTTTTTTTTTGTTGAGTACATTTTTGAAACGATAAAAATATGGTTTTAATTAAAAAATGTTAAATAGATTTCAAAATATCAATATATACCTAGATTTAATATTATTTAGGAATACACGATTTGTGACCTTATTTCTTAAATATCGTTGTTCGTTTGCAGATATTCCCTATTATTATAGGGAATTTAGTTTGCTCGTAGAAGAAAACGTCTCTATATGGTTTCTCTCAACTACTCGGTTTTATATAACATTATATAATATAATAATTTAATAACCACATACTATAATAAGATTTCAGATGGTTTAGGTTAGTTTAGGACTAGGTATTACTTAAGAGGACGTAGCACGCCCCATTTTTAAGAGGTTCTGTATAGGCAATTGGTAATTAAAAAATAATCCTGTCAGTACTATTTTTCGTTGTTATTTAATCATGATATTTGTTTAAAAATACGTTTACGCAAAACAAACAAAATGACTTTAAAATGATTTTAAAGTTATAACACCAATAATAAAATTTGTATATCTGTATGACAACATTTTAGAGATACCCTCATTGGGGTTTTCCATTTTTAAGACTCTGTAACTTACGTATTATTCGAAAAAACACCTTGAGGTTATCTTCAAAATGTTGTTTTCTATCAATTTTATAATTGGTGTTTTACTTCTAAAATTATTTTTAAACGCTGTTTAATTTGTTTTACGTAAAAATGTTTTTACCATTGAAAATCTTCAGAGCGACGTCCTCTTAAAAAAACGAAAAGGTCTTTATTTTTAATTTAATGACTACCTACACTTTTCAAAATATCAGATATTACATACCCATTACCCGGATTCCGGAATAATATGTCTAATTATATTAGCTAATATACCTAATCGGAGTCTAAACTTTGTTATTTTTCGAAACGTACCTATTCACAAAAAAAAAAAAAAAAAAAGAAAATATTTGTCAAAAGCCCTTTCGTTATATTATATATCGTGCCATCGCGGCATTGTTATACTAATATCGCATTTGATGAATGAATTTTTTTACACGTATGGATAGGATAGAAGGAGTACGTGTGTGTAATCTGAAACCGACAGGAAAATGGAACCGAAAACCGAACGTGACCTCGACTAAGGGAGGATTCACTTAATCACCATTCGAAAGCATCTGTCACTGGTCCAACACGTGTGGGGGGGAAAAAAATAATATGACCCCATCGGCGCAGTAGCAAGAAATTCCTAAACGGACATCTGTTCAAAACGTATTTATTCTGAACTAAATAATTCATAATAATAACATAGTATAATATACTATATTATAATATGTACGCACATATATTGTGCGTGTGACTTAAATGTTATCGGGAGGTCAAATAATTTGTTAGGTAAGCATTTTTCTTAAAAATAATTTATGTACAGAGTACAATATCCTTAGGGAGAAAATTCGATACGATTGTCATAGGAATGTTTTAGTGCTGTCAAAATAATACTTGGTTCCACGGTTAGGTGACTAATGATCCTTTTGAATCGCATTCGTATACAATATAGGTAGGTACCCGACATCGAGCAACAATAATAATATTATACATCTTCGTGTAATGTGTATAAATAATGTCTCCGATCTTATATTTTACTTTAAGTGGTTACATAGTTATATTATTAGAAAATGAAATTTAATTTCCAAAATTATATTGATATACTTTTATGTATGTTTTCTTTGTAAATATGCGTCTGGTAATGTTATAGAAGCTATATAGTAGCTGATATTGTAACTGCAGCGGTAGATTTAAGTTATCTTAATTGCTTGGACATATAATTCTCTAAAAATAATCACACTTAATCTACCGAACAATAATTTCAGTCGGACCCCCAAGCCCGCGGGAGGTCCATGTGGATATGAACAGGTGTGTTTCGAGGACCGTAACTTCTATATACCATACGTATAATATAATTATTATACCAGAATCAGGAGTCTCCCTTAAACTTCGCCAAGCGTATATCCTTTGGCTCGAAACGCCTTTCATTATATTATTTATTATTTTCGTAGCCACATGTATGCGTAGTAGTAGGAATCACACCTGGTTTAGTTTATCTTGGTGTCCAGTCTACCTTGACGTGACGTTGAAAAATAATGCACATTGTAGTATTATAATATTGTGATATCGATTTTATAATAATATATTATAATATTAGGTACCTAATTAGTTTTTGTTTGCATTTTAAAATTTTTATTAACGAGTTGGATCTGACCCCTATTTCACGTACAACGAATAACGAAAACAACCTTACAAGTTATATATTCCAAAATTAACCGAAATACGAGTTGGTAATATAATATAATATAGTCATATAGTACCTCTACGATATTATATAATTTGTAGTCACGACATGTTGGGAAAATAAAACTAACTATATACTTTACATGGTGGGTAATCTATTGGAAAGTAGAAGGAAATCCTCCATTTATGATGAAGGAGTCTGCGGGATGAGTTACCAGAAGCTGTGCCCAACGTTTACTAGATGAAGGCGTAGCGTAATGTAATTCAATCACTTTCATGAGAACAAACTCCAAGTGTATGTCCTATATTATCGTTCTAAAACAGTTTAATCGATTTCTGCGGTTTCTTTCCCTACGGTCGTCAGTCGACCATAAACGAGGTTTTATAATTACTCACACTCGAAACTTCGACAATGTAATATATAATATATATATATATCTCGAGAACATCTTCCCACTCGATTTATTAGGAATTTTCAATGCATTTATACTTTATAGTATTGTTGGTTGGTATTTCGATCGAGCATTTAATCCCAATTGTGTGTATTTCTAGTTTCTACCAGAAACTTTTTGTGTACTATACCATGTGCTAAACATATGTTACGACTTATGTACTACCATTTTCTTATACCCAACTGTGAAATGAATAATGCGAGGTTAATCCGATTATTCCAAGAGATACACACTGTAGAACACATGGTGCACTATATGTGTAATAATTGCTGACCCATTGTAATGTCGATACGGAAATTCACTACACGTGTCCTGAAATACGCTCGTATTGTTTTGTGCCGCGTGTGGCGGCATTTATTTTTGTAGAAGAAAATATTATTGTTATACATATATTATACGAGTATATACATAAAAAGTGTTGTCGCAGATCTTGAAAAATACATATGGGCCATAGTTATTCATTCTTCTTTGGGTTTTAAATACCTATCACTTCGATTTTGATTATTTGGTCAAAATTACGTCCTACAAATTTAATAATAGTGAATAGATTCGTTTATAAAATATATGTTTATAAATATATTTTTTCCTTTATAACCAACATTTATTTATGGTTTTGATTCTTTAAATACAATAATATTCTAAAAATCGTTTACTATTGGAACTACTTTTAGATAAGGTTAGGTTACTATTATATTAAAGTTAACGTTATAAGTATTAGGTAACTAATTATTATTGATTGCACCTTATCTAGTTTCATTTTTATGCATAAACACAGAATAATTCATAAGTACTCGGATAATCTTATTGTATATTGTTGATTTTTACTGTACTTATTATTTTAAATTCTATTTTTACTTTTAAAATTAAAAATATAGTCTTACTATATATAATATGTCATGATGTTTTTATTATTTCTTTATATTGTGTTTCAACTTTTAACCTAATTTGTGAATTTTCAAGTTGTTCGTATTTAATCTTATTAGGATACCTAAGTTGCATATTCATTAATCATTTTAGATAAATATTATTAAATGGTATTAATTATAAATTGTGTATTTCAGGTTTCAGATTGTGAAAAAGATAAAGATATAATGGGCTCTGTTGTCTACTGCATTCACCACAAAGAGGGTTGTAAATGGAGTGATCAACTGCGGCGTCTAAAAGTAAGTGTACATTTAACTTTTAAGTACCAATAAATTTTTGTTTTTGTATTTCTTCGTAAAAATGAATACCAAGTTTTGTGTATGTTTTAATATTTAATTTAGATTAATATTAAAATTATATATCAACAGGGTCACTTGCAAACATGTAAATATGATGCATTGCCTTGCACCAACCACTGTGGAGCTCAAATCGCCAGGATTCTAATGGATGACCATGTGAAATACACTTGTATTGAACGTGTTATTAAGTGTGAACATTGTAATGGCGAGATGAAAGGGGAGGCAGCTGGTGAAGAGCATAGTAGAACTTGTCCAGTCGAGCCAATCCATTGTGAAGCTAAATGTGGTGTGAAAATCCCCCGACGAATGTTAGCCAAGCATAAGGTAAAACATTCATAATTATAACATTCAGAATAATTTCATTACAAAGTATTTTTATTCAGGTCACTGAATGCCCAAAAAGATTGGTACCCTGTCGTCATTGTGGACGGCAATTTGTAGCAGACACTTTGAACTCGCACACAACTTCTTGCCCACGTTTTCCATTATCATGTCCCAACAGATGTGAAATAGTCACCGTGGCACGTGAAGATTTAGAACATCACATCAAACACACATGTCACTCAATGTTAACATCTTGCAGCTTCAAAGATGTTGGTTGTCGATTCAAGGTAAAATATTACAGGTTGTTTAACAAAAATATCATACTAATCGTCATATTTTTGTTTAAAGGGCTTAAGAGGAAAACAAATGGATACACACATGGAAGAGGCAAGTCAACAGCATTTAATATTAATGTGTTCAATGGTCACCAAACAACAACAACAAATAGTATCCATGAAAAAAGTTATAAATAACTTGGCTGTTAATCAATCAGGTAAATTAAATTTACACGAAATATACATATAAATAAGATACTGATTGCTTATAAAGAATATATTATTTAAAGGTACGTTGATTTGGAAAATCAGCGATGTAATAGAAAAACTTGAAGAGGGTCGGCACAAATTATGTGGTGATGGCTTAGAACTCATCAGTTCGCCGTTTTACACCAGCCAGTTTGGGTACAAGTTGCAAGCATCGGTGTTTTTGAATGGTAATGGGTCTGGTGAAAATACACATGTATCTGTTTATATAAAAATATTGCCAGGTGAATTTGATGCTCTACTCAAATGGCCATTTTCACATTCTGTGGCATTTACATTATTTGACCAGAGTGAAAAGGTATTTAATATTATACATGTTTATGAATTTAACCTGATATGAAGTATATATTTGCACATTACAGCTGAATGTACAAATTCAAAATCATATAAATATAATGGAAAAATAAATAATATGTATATTATAGTCGAAATATATTTTAGTTATGAACAGGACAAATCGAATGCCATTATTTTAAATACATACTAAACAAATTTGAATAAAATTTATTAAACAATTAATATAAATATAATCTTCAGTCAAAATAAAAAAAAATAACATTAAAATAATACATAAAAAAGGAAAAAAAATGTAAGCAAATTAAATTTGCATAGTAATGTGCAAATATATTATTCTAGTGGTTATATACACATTGTAATAAATTATAAATACATTGTACCTTTTTCGTTCTTTAGCCATGCAACATAGTTGAGAGTTTTGTGCCTGATCCGTCTTGGGAAAATTTCCAACGACCAAGCATGCAACCAGATAGCCTTGGATTCGGTTTCCCAAAATTTGTATCGCACGAAACCATACTAAAAAAAAGGCAGTTTATTAAAGAAGATACACTGTTTCTACGCATCAAAGTAGATCCTAGTAAAATAGTAGCTGTTTAATAAATATTTTCAATGTATAAGCTTTTAATGTATGATCTCGTAAAAATGTGTATGAAAAGAAGTGTTCATATTTTTTTTTTATGTTTGTTATATGGTAGTCTTTTCATCACAATTGGTAATGTACAAAATGTGTGGACTGTTTGTTTGTTTAATCTTAAATCTATTGAGTCAAAAGATTAACTTTATTTTAATTTATCTATGTAGTATTTTGTTTATTTTTTCCTTTAAAGAATACGATACCAAATTAATTTGATAGTATCATTATATTATACACTATACTATTTTGTTATTCACAATTAAACCTATTTAATTTTTAATATTGTATAATTTATGTGTTTTATATAAACCTACATTATATAAATCTGTTTTTGAAGAACTGAAAAACTTGGAATGAAAGGTTTTTATTTCCATCTAGATGCAACATATCTATCCAAATTGTATGATCTGTTTTTCTCAATACTAGTGTAGCAGAAAATAATGCTTCGACGTTGGCAGTAGTTTCTAAATGTTGTTTATCCCTTTCATCATCCAATTTATTATGCAAGGCATCAACAAACTTTTGGCGTTTGGTATCAGCTAATCTTTGTTCCATACGTCTTTTTCGTCTATTCGTATTATGAGTCCAAGTATCTTTATAAGCTTTAATGTCTGCTTGGTACAAGACATTTTCATCTTTTTTTGATTTTAACATTGAGATTACAAACTAAATATAAACGACAAAAACTTCAAATCAAACATTATTTCTAAATATAATAAATAATATAATAAAAAAGTTACCTTAAGATTATCTATTAGTTCTGTTAGTTTGGCCAAAGCAGTTGTAGAGTCGTACGTCTCTGGAATCGGGAAAGACACTGGAGGTTTTAATTTCTCCTTTTGAAACGTCTTATTTGGCAAAAAATCATTTAATTTTATATCTGGTTGAAATGTCCATGCAATTCCCCAGCGAGTAGTCCGACCTTGAAAGAAACCAGCTTCTGCAATTGCACATGCTCCAATAGATTTCAATTCGTTTTTTATAGGACCTAATGATGACTTATAACCAACCATTGTTGTATAAATACTGACAAAAAAAAATTAAAAATGTAAGACGTTAAGTAAAGATATAAATACAATATAACCTGAATAATATGGAAATAATTAAAGTCGAAATATTTTATATTCATGGTAAAAGCTAAAGAAAATAGCTTTAAGAGGACGCTACACTGCCGTGTTTCCTTACATGGAACATGATTCAGGAAATGCACGTTTCTAGAGAACAGAATTATGTTAGCATACAAAAACCTCCATAAAAAATGGAAGTTATACACATTACACACATTAATAATCATTTACAATACACAGAGACACGCCTTATCTGCAATCAATTATTAAATTACCTATACTCAAATCCTTAGAAATAGACTGCCGTATCCAATACCCTTGAACTAACGTTATTGAAACTCGCTTCCAGTACTAAAATCTAATAATCGGGAACAAGTTATATTTATTGAATTAAAACTTACATAATAAACTACTAAACGTATAGAATATTTAGATAAAACTAGCTGAATGGCTTAGCCTGTGAACAGTTTTGTTTGGTTTCAGAGTTCATCCATGAATAGCTTTACAGTTAAATTAATAATTATATTTACATATCTGTCAATACCCAACATTGTTTAGACGTTGATAAGAATAATTCAATGTACTGAATTATTTGTAAGTATTAAAAGTACACAACAAAACAGGAACGCACAGTACACAACCCAATGATTGTCCACCATCATTCCTTTGATTATAATATTATAAGAAGCCACCATAAGTGTGAAAGATCATGATAATACGCCAGTGTGTTCAGTAGAACTGAAGTAGTTGTCCATCCATATTTCTATTGTGAGATACAATGGAAAAATCTTCCCAATTGTCCACTACATGTTTTACATCATGCACTTCCCTAGCCCATTATTTGTGTGCTATACATTAGGAAGAACAGGGATCAAAAAAGACAGACTCCATCATCTATGATAGTAATAAGTAATAAGTAACCTAACCATCTCCACATTAATATTTAAATTAAAGTTTCTAGCTGAATTACCCGACTTCACCCATTTATAGGTTTGCTCGGTATGAAAGGGATTAGGTATGAAATGCAATATTATCAAATATAATAGATAAATAATAATATAGTTTTTGAATAAAATTTCGATTTATTCTCATTTGAAACAGCGACAACAATATGTTGCACAAAGGTTTCATATAATATGATAGTAGTTTATATCAAGGTGGATTTATTAGGCGTCAAACACTCTCTCCCGTCCACCTACATTAGTAAGTATTAATGTAAATTTTACACCAGTTGTGAACACCGCCACTAGGGTCGCTGTCTACACTGGTTGGACCTAATATTTACTATTTATAATGGGATTTAATATAACATGTAATACTTGAAAATATTTTACTTTCTACATGGATTATTAGATATATATATATATATATATAGATAAAATATCTATTATTAAAATTTAAACTTAAGAAATAACTACTGGATTGAATAAATACATGAGTATATATTTTATTTATTATTAAATATGAAAACAAAACTGAAAAAATGTCTAAGATTATACAATAAAATGTAATATGTATGTCAATGATTAATAAAATTTATCTAAAATGATATAAAATATATGTCAATATTTAATAATAGATATCCAAGTTTATACAATCTTTGAATTTTTTTAGTTGTTTTTTATGTTTATTATTATTGTATTGTATTTTTTGCATGCAAATATCATTCTTGTATTTAAGTAAAATGTCACAATATATTTTGTTAAACAATTAACACCATATTTTAAGTTTTTAATTATTAAAATCATAATTAGTGAGTAACAACGTATACAACTTTCATATAGGTAATTACTTATAATACATACGTATTTTCATACTGTTTAAAATTTTATATGAATACCTACCTATAATACAACATTATGTTCATAATTCGTTATACCTACTTATATTATTATATAGCTATGAAACTATACACATGAAAAATTAAAATAATATTATCTCCATTCGAATAAAAATACGAACTACAACATGTAATATGTAATATTTAACATATTTATTAAAGAATAACAAAATGTAAAAAAAAATGCTGACCGGACATTACACACCTGATTTTTAAGAGATATTGTAAAGACAATTTTTATGAAATTTTAATAAAAATAAAAATGAAACATATTAAAACTAGGTATTTAATTATATTTTTAAAATAGACTTGTACCCGTACCATTTTTATTGTTGTGTAATCATCATATTTATTTAGAAAAATGTAAAAACAAAATTGTACTACCCAGTGCCAGCCCGAGAATTTGTAGGACTTAGAGCAAGATATATATATTATTTTTAAATGTAAAATATGCAAAAAAGAAAATGTCATGTTTTTTCTTAATTATTTTACAGATTAAATTCTGAAATACTCCTTCAAAACGTGTAAATAAGCGAAAAAAAAAATAAAGTTATCAATCATTTTCCATGGAGCCCTACAAAATTCCTGAAAGATCATTTGTAAACTTTTCAAACATTTCTTAAGAAATCATCTATTTTCTAAATTTTTTGAGGCCTTTGTAAACACGGGACACACTTTGCTGCCCCTCCCCTTGTGCCGATACTGGTACCACCATTTGAAGATGAGAAGTTAAATTATATTTTGTTGGAAGCCGACTTTTAAAAATTATATCAACAAATTAAAAATATAGCATAAAAAAATGACATTTGGTAAATATTCGAAATGTAACATTTATATCACAGTAACTCCATTGTTTTATTTGTACTATTATAACATTTTCAATCAAAATTCTACATATATTATAGTTTCCACATTAAACAGATTTTATTAATAAAATGGAATTATTCTATTATTACCTTATTGATTTCTGTAATATTCCACTTTCTGTAATAATTTTTTTTACAAAATCAACTTCACCACCAGCTGTATATAATTCACATGTTGTTCCTTTTGCACAGTCTGTTTCATCATCAGATGAATTAAATCTTGAGAAATTATGAAATGGCGGATTGCACATACAAAAATCATAATGTTCATCAAGTGTCACTGGTAGTAATCTATCCCATTCTGATACCTCCAGAACTAAAAGTAAAAAAATAATTATTTAAAATATTTTTATTACCCTTTTATAATATAACTATAATATCTTATTACTAGACAATTACTTTGAATTAAATCTTGTAAATTATTCTTTTCTACATTTGTATTTGCATTTTGAATAGATTCTTTGTTGATGTCAGTCCCAACCATAGACCATTTAAACTTTTTAGCTGCTAATAATGGATAAATACATGATGCACCAGTGCCTGGAAAAATAAACAATTCATTATGGTACAATAGTTTATTATATTATGCAAACTTTATAAAGTATTAAATATATATTATAATTTATTATACATTTTAATTTAGAAAATTATTTGTATACTGTTTTTATAAAATCTTGGTATGCTAGTCAAAAGTAACAATTCTAAAAAAAGTTGATTTTAAAAAGTAATATTGTATATCTACTATTTGACATTGTAATAAAACTAATGTAATCAAAATTTTTTTTTCAACATCAACTTTTTGAAAACTGAAGTCCATATGGGTAGATCGAAAATAGATTTTCATTTTATTCAACAATAAATGCTTAATTATCCTGTATCGAATAATAATGTCTGTAGGTAGTAACTACCATTGTATTATTTAAATTGTAAATTTCACTATTACTAAAAACATTCTTTCACTTCTAAACCAATACAACCTGTAAACTTACATGTTAAGATAAGTTTATCAATTAAAGAAAAATAGAAAAATCCAGTACATACCTATTTTAATATATCTACTAAAAAGTTTAAATTGATACATATTTCATTACTTAGTTTGGACTAATAATAATTATCAGTAACGGTTTTGGACGTGAGACAAGTGAGGCACCGTCTCACCTTAAATTTAGATGACGAATATAATATGTTGTATAAATATTTTTCTTATTAAAATATAATATATTTATATTGTACATATTATCATTTATTGAAAGGTCTACTCTAAAATTATCAACAAAAAATTTTAATTGCTTTATCATAAGTATGATAAATGAAAATACATTCATGGCTCTATGGTAATCACTACATGCAAACATTATTTTGTTGGTCATGTTTATTATTAAGTAAATCAAAATCTGTTTAGAGCACAGTTGGTTATTGTGATTTGAAAGATTTATCACGCAGTCATCTAAAGAACATATTCACAGTTATTTAGGATTGAAGAGTTTAGAAAATAATCATATTACCATAGTTGATGCGATAAATGAGAATGCGACATTATTTAAAAAAAAAATATAATAAAAATATTCGGTTTAATCGAATGTTTTATGGAACATGTAAATGGTATGGTATTGGTATTTCAATTTGGGAAAGCAAGAATTGGCTTTTCGTATGCATGATGAAAGCACTAGTTCCTTAAATAAGAGAAATTTTAGAGAATTGTTCGACTAACATATTAGTGGATGTTGTCTTGAAATTCAAAACCATTATAAGACCATAATAAAATAATTTTTCTGGCATGTCTAATAAAATTCAAAATGATCTAATTTCTTGTAATTCTGATTATTTATTGAATACAATTAGAATTGAAACTAAAGAGTGTATGTTTTATTCTATCCAAGTTGATAATACTACAGATAATACTTAAAAAACTCAATGTTCTATTATTTTAAAATATATTACTAAGAAATCAGAATTGGTAGAAAATATTTTAGAATTTTATAATATTAGTGCTGACCATACTTCTGAAAGCTTTTTTGATTTAGTAAATAATGTTTTACTAGAATTTGATATAAAAAATACATAAATTGGTCAATGTTACGATGGAGCAAGCGTCATGGCTGGTCATATAAATGGTCTACAAACCAAAATAAAACTGGTTGCCCCTTATGCGTTATTTACACATTGTTTAGCTTATAGGTTGAATTTAGTTTTACAGCATGGTTGTAATGCAAATGAAGAATGTAGCATATTCTTTACCAATATGACTGGAATTTTAGTTTATTTTCATAATTTAACATCACAAACAAATGTTATTGAAACAACTGTAGGTCAGCACTTACCACAATTATTTGTACAAACTAAATGGGCTTTACGTCCAAAAATATTAAATTTGACAGTCGATAACTAGAAAGAATTTCAAACAGTTTTTAATATAATTATTAAAGATCCAAAATTAACTTCAGAATCAACATGTGATACAACAGGACATTTAAAAATTAATTTAAATTTTCTTTTTTGTTACAAGTATTCATTCAACAGCATATTTTTATTACCCTATAAAATAAATCATTAATATAGATTATTCTCTTCGAAAAATCCATACTGTGCATGATTTAATTAGTAAAAAAATAAATAATACTGAATTCTTAATATTATAATATATAACAAAGCAATTTCTTTAACAAAAACAGCAAAGGCTACTAGGAATAATACAAATTCAGAGTTTAGTTGTAGATTATTCTTTGAAATAATTGACAGTGTTTAATGCAAATAAATATTAGATTTCAGAATACTGATAAATTATTATTTTTATAATTAGCAGATGTCACTAAATTTAAATATTATTATGAAAATTTCCCTGAAAATTCTTTTCAAAACCTAAAACAAACATATTCTAACATTTCTGTAGATATGATAAGATTGAAAGTAGAGTTAAAAATTTTATATAATGATGCCAAATATCAAAATCTGCAACATATATATTATAATATGTTGAAGATAATAGAGCTTAATGACTTAAAAGAAGTATTACTTGAAGCTTATGAATTATTTTCATTAATACTAATACTAACACTACCAGCAACCAGTGTCTTAGTGGAAAGAAATTCTCCTTGCCATAACAGAGTTAAAACTTATATGCATAACAAAATTTCTCAGGAAAGATTAAGTTTTCTTAATTTAATATCAACAGAAAAAGAACTTATTAAACACCTTAAAATTACTTGTGCATTTTTTGATGAAATCATTAACATTTTTGCAAATAGAAAAAATAGAAATATTGATTTTCTATATAAAACTTAAAAAATTAATATTCTTATATAAAATAAATAAAAACAAAATTATATCATCATTAGATTTTACCTATACCTAATTTAAATTTTTAAACTAAAAATATCAGAATGTAATACAATATATTTATTTAGGTAATAATTGCAGTTAAAAATTACTATAAATATGTTGTTTATTATTCTGTTTCCAGAAAGATACATACAACATGCATTACAAAGGCTTGTAAATAAACCTCTCAAGCTTTATAACTTGTATACTGTAAAAAATAATTAGTACGGGTGCTCTCAAAATGTTATCAAATAGTAGAGGAGCTCTGTCTTCCGCCCTTTGCACCCCCCCCCAATTTGAGCACTAAATATATTACTCAAACTTATTATTTGTAATAATAATTATAAGGAATTATTCCACTGTAAATAATTTTATAATATCGATTATCGAACATATTATAATCTATATAAAATATCCTTCCTTAAATTTACTATTCCCCGTTTTACACTTCTTAATAAAAATGTATTGCCTCAGTCAAAAATTAATGCTAGAACCGTCACTGATAATTATAAATGTGTAAATTATGTGTTACTAATTACATATTTAGCTTCTTTGTAAGAGCAATGTATTTACTACTATTTATATTTTCTTCCTAAAAAAATTTGAAATAGGTACGACTATATCCTCACAAAAGTACTAAATTAAAATATACAATATAATACTTTAAAACATACAGAAGCTGTTTTTTAACAAATTTTCAATACCTATCAACTAACTAAATTAGTGCATACAAACTGGTTATACTATAGTGAAAGCAATTCTTATATTCAAAGATCAAAGATCAAAATAATAATTAATAATTAATAAATAACAAATATGTACAGAGAATTTAACGAACAATAATAATAATAATAATAAACAGTATTATTATGTTAAAGGGAGGAATCAGAAAATGTCCTAAATTAAAACTTATTATACCTAGGTGCCTCCTAAATAACTGTGTATAAACACCTACAAATAGGTAATAATAATAATATAATAGGTATATGGCTTGTTTAATCCTGTCTATTACCCACCTATGTCGATTCCTTTTATCTTCTTGGTGCTACAGTCGTAATTCAAGTTGAACAGATCTTCGATCCACAATAAATAATTGAGTCGCAGCGGAATGGTCGGTATTAGATTGCCGGCTGGCAAATGAACATCCAAATCAAAATCTTTCTTCAACAGTATAGTGGTCAACAGTCGGAGGCCTTCCTGGTTCGTGAAATCAAAACTGACTTTCCCGTTCAAACCCTACAAAACACAACAGCCCAGTTAAATAAAATTGATTTTTAATTTTTTTTTTTTACATTACTTACCGTGGTAGAGTAATTTCTGAACTCAGGATATTGTTCAGCCAATTTCCTGAAGTTGGGCGGTGTTCGGTAAATGTTTCTCGGGTGCATAAATCGGTTGTAAGCCGGCATGGTCGGTGGATCGTATTTCACACTAAAATCACAGAATCGATTCAATAAATTGTAACCAACTTATATTCTCACGCTAAAATATTATTTCTCGCTGCGGTGTCTTACCGCAAAACGTTCTCGCGGACACGACCCTAATGTTATATTGACGCCCAACCACACATCAGTACCTATAACGTACCTCAGTGGCCAACTATCAACTAATAACTATAAATAATAAAATATATGATACCACACTAGTACACTACCACAGAATATTCTGCGATGATAGTACGGGTGCGTTTCACTTGGACGCTTTAAGCGCTCACGAGCGCTCACGTCGCGTTCCATCTGGCATTTGCGAGTGCTCACACTACAACCGTGACGTCACTGAATCTGAGCGCTACGTCATCGTCCCGCGCTCACAAACGCTAACAAATCATAGAATACCATAGAACATAGGGTGCGTTCGCTTTGAACGCTTAGACGCTTACAGCGCTCACGCTCACGCCCACGCTTACGAACCGTTCGCTTTGGGTGTAAACGCTTATAATTGCTTTGCTTACGTTTCCAAACCGAACGCGGTGTGAGCGCTTAGAACGTGTTATCAAAGATAATATTGATAACAAGACGAGAAATTATTTTTTACATTTGTGTTCATATTCGTATCCCCATTAAATAATGTATTTTTATAATAATATTTCCTCTGCTTAATAATAATAATAATAATAATAATAATAAAATAAAATATATATAGTTGGTACATATTATAAAAAAAAACAATATATATATAAAGAAAATATGTCTAGAGTATTAAAAAAAATGTTTATGAAGAAGTACCTAACAATTAGTTTTAAAATTTTTTTCAATTTAAAACTGAAAATAGCCTTCAATA
>JAIPRL010005341.1:0-32709 GCA_025469235.1 Pemphigus obesinymphae | reverse complement strand
ACTTATTAGATTATTACTTTATTATCTACGTATATTAGGTACCTTTATAAAAGATTTTTATTTCCAATAAAATAATAGTATTAAAATGGTAAATTAAATAAATGGATAAAAATATTTTAGTTAGAAAACCATTTATATTTTTTAGTTTATTTTATCTAGGGTAAATTTAGTTTTCAATGGGGGGGTTTGAACCTCCTAACCCCCCCTTACCTACGCCCTTGGTTAAAATGGGTTTTTAAAGTAATTTTAGAATAAAAATACCTATTATCAATAAAAGACAATATTTGGGAGAGAACCTAATTTCGGTTTTTAAATTAAATAATTTAAAAAAGTTATTGTAGTTTTAAAAACTTTTACTTTTTCAAGCTTTAATAACTTTTTTCTAAGGCATAAATGAACAATCTCAAATTAGATTCACTCCAAAATTTTGTCTTCTATCCATTTAATAATAAGTATTTTAACATAAAATCACTTTATGAATCCGTATTAACTATTTTTATTAATTTATTTACTTAATATTATTATTCCTTATTGTCTCCTTGCCCTCTCACCATAAAAATTCCCAAGTTACGCACATGTTGACGAAGTCTGAAAAATGTTCATGATGATTCATCATACCCAGGCTGCAAAAAACTAAAATTAATTTAACAAGATTATATGAATTATGTAGATTTACCAGTCAACGAGTTTTACACACTTCAGTCAAAAAGATTTCCTAGAATACTGTTGGTAATTTGTGAATGTACATACTGCATACCTATTATGAGAATAACAGATAAAAAGTTGTTTGGATAATAAGTATGAAGATATGTATAGGTGACATACCCACTACCTAATAATTATTTACAACACGCCCACTAACATAAGTTGTCTGTAGGTAATTATTAAATTTCCTATACTCAACTCCTTAGAAATAGATAGCTTCCATTTAACCTCCTCTTAAAAATTCTCAACTACCAATATTTACTAAAGTTGTTGATTTATTTGGTTAATGTATTTAGTTGTAAATTAAGTAAATCATGAAAATTGCACAATTCTAAATTACCTAGTAGTAAAAATATTAATTTAACAATAACTGCATCTATACTTATACAAAAAAAAAAAATATATATATTTTATTACTTAAAAATAAATACACATCTAATCAAATTGTTCAACTTTAAAAATATACATTATCTATAGAAAGAACAAAATATAAAATATTTTAAACATTTTTAAGTTTAAATAAGCAATTAAAATCTAACGAACAAATTAATGACATTTCAAAACAAGCACTGATGAATAAAATTACTTTTATAACATATTTGAATTTTAGAACATTATACAAATACATTATTACAAAATAGAGAAACTCAAATTTAAATTAATTAAATGTGGTAAACAAAAATGTATGTAAAGATAAATCAACAATTATAATACATTTTAAACAACATTTTACATATTAATTATACAATTTTAAAAACAATAATTTAATCATAGTTTTATTAAGTATGGGGATAAAACTATAAATGGATATCATTATTAAACTAAATTACTTTAAACATAATATTAGATTTTATGGTAATAAGAAAATAACATTAATAAAGTAATGTACAATATAATAAAAATAATTTTTAATTTATTGGTGTTATATAATATATACTTAATAAATATATAATACTATAAAATAAAGTATAATATTTTTAATAATTAACTCCCATATTAATATACCCACAGAACATTATCACAGGCAGGCAAACATTGAATCATTTGAGTAAATCCATGGCACAATTAAGTTTACTTTAATAACCACGTGTTCGGCGTCGCTAGGGTCAATGAATAAACATCTACCATCAGCATGCAGCACATCTAATGGAATACTATAAGGCTGTACTTGACCGCTCCAAGAATGTTGATCAAAATTGTTACAAGAATCAGCTGTTAGTATAGCTGTAGTTGGCGAGACACTAGTATTGTCACCATATGATGAAACATGCTAAAATAATGATATCATTATTATAATATGTTGCAATATAACTTTTTATAAAATATACTTGAATAGTAGTGACAAAAGTATTATTGTAGCGATCAGATGCAACTGTGATAATATAAATAGTATTTTGCACATACTGTAAATGAGTAAAAAAGCAGAAGTCATGTACATCTTGACATTTAAATACGTGTGTAATAATATTTCCATAGTATATCATTTCTTGGTGGCACTAACAAAACAATTTATAGATTAAAATTATTTAATAAAACCATACATATACTCCGTGCACGTTAAGAAAGAGCCCTGGCGTCTGCCACATGCAGGTTTGAATTATATATAGTGTTACCCAAAATAATGTGGTATGCTGTATACATATGACAATATGCAATAAATATTGGCGTTCTGTATGCTAACATAGCCTGGTTTGACTATGGCAAGGTAGCAGGGTGGAAACTGGTCATCACCGAGTCGACAAGGCTCTATCTTAATGTGCAACAATTATATATATATTTATTTTAAATTTTAAGTGATGTAAGGAATTTTGATTTTACTATGAAGTAGTTTCCATGTATCAGGCAGCCACACACAATATACATAGGCACACAACAAAATGTAAAATGTCTTCTTTAACATAAAATAATAAGGAGTTCAATTTATTCATTGTAACATTTATTTAAGAGAACTGCATAATCTTTTGATCTATATATAACATCACGTTTTTTTGTTTAATATTAAAATAAATAATAAATATTTTTGTATAGTAATTTTTGTTTAAAAAAAATATTTACTACAATAATTTGATAGTAGTGAAATATGAAAGAACAAATATTGTTTATATTAGACTAGATAAAAGTAGTACCTATATATATTTCTAACCCACAGTTATATAACCGTGCTCTAATCTATTACAAATAAAGGTATCCAGACATTCACCTTACATTTTGTTACCTTGAACATTTTCCCTTGAAATATATTTAATGTACCTAATTAAGAGGAGTTACGCACAGATTTTCAAGGGGTCTCTATAGGCAGTATTCAATATATTTTAATTAAGAAAAACTAAAATCTAACAATTTAAAAATAGTAGTGTTAATAGGTACCACATTTTTGTTGTAATCACAATATATGATAACAAAATTGTTTTACAAGAAATAAGTATTATTAGCATTGTCAATTAACGTGAAAAATACTTAAAACATGTTAAAATATATGCAGATTTTAGTTTATAAAAGCCTCTATAGAAAATTAAATATCATGAGATTAATCAAAATGTTTACATGGGCAATTTCCAATTAAGTTATAATTAGTTGAGTTATACAATTTTTAAAAACAGAAATATAAAGTTTTATAACTATACTTCTAATAATTATATAATATTAGGAGTACAGTTATACATTATATAATTTGTATAGAGGTCATCAAAAGCTAAAATCATTCGATGTCTTAGAAACATACATTATTTATCAATACGAATGTTACACAATTATGACTATTTTAAATTAATTTTGTTTTATTAATCGTGAGATTTTAATTTTTCTTAAAACTTCTTTAAAATTACCTACATAGAACTTCTTAAAAAATTAAGTGTGTAACATTTTAAGAAAATATGTCCTGCATAATTGTATTTATTGATAAAAAAAAAAATGTCAAACCTAATTATTACGACCTTATTATGCAATATAAATTATATATTTACATTATATTTTATCATTATTTTAACTAAAACGACTGTTACTAAGAAAGAAAGCTATAAGTTCAAAAAAAAAAAAATAATAAATAAATAAATGGTGTTGATAGACAAAAATACTATATCTTTACATTTATATAAAGAAGTTTTGTTTAACAATAATTGTATGTTACAGCATATATGGTTGGTACAAATTGTTTTAGATTCAAAACAGAGTGAAGGAGGCTAGTGATTTTACATGATTGACTTTTTTTTCTTTAGAAACCAATTTTTGACGAGAAGACTCGATCCAATTGTTGGCCTTTTTTTGATACTTGGTACTTGGTACATGAAATAACTTAAAAAACATGTAAATAAACATATATAGAATTTCCTTGTTTTTCCTCGGAATTTAAAAAATGGAAAATTTGTTCCAAAAATAGTTGAGCAGTATAATAATGGTCTGCAGTTATATAACATAGAGTAACCAAATGCTTTACTGTTGGTGTAAGTTTAAAATAGTAAAAACTCTAGTAGCTGATTTTAAATGATTCAAATATAATGAGGATCCTTGACAAAAATAAGCGTAATATTAAATTTATCATAAAAACTAAAATATATATTTATTAATTTCTAAGTTCGAAGACCCAATAAAGTGGTGAAAAATTAATTACAATGAATTTCTAAATAATTCAAAACTTGATTTTGAAATGATTATTAGCACCTTGAAACAAAAAATGCGAAAGAGCACTTTTAGAAGTAGGTTTAATATACAAAACAAACAGAAATTGTTTTAATCTAGAAAATGTAAAGGCTTTTAGGTTTCTAAACATAAGTTTAAACATCTTATATTTCCATTGTATCATTCCGTGTTCGCCCGTAGTACATAGTTGCAATGATTGATTTGGTTACTAGGGAAATATATACCTATTATTTGTATTATAATATTTTTGTTACATAGTTACAAGAAACATGGTTGATTTGGTTACTAGGGAGATAGATATTATTAATTTTATTTTATATTTTAGATAATTGTTTAAAATGCGTTTAGAAACTGAGAATTTTGCTAAGTGGACTTTTTTAAACTTGTTTATTAAACATACAAAAATTTTAAAATGAACATGTTGTTTAATGTTTTATATTTATTTATAATATAATACTAAATATTATACTAGTCAAGTTATAACTTATTAGTTCATTATATATTTGTTTTCTAATCTAAGGTAACCATTACCTAATACGGCATACCTATTACCCCATACGTTCGGTATTTTATGGGATTGTTATACAAATTAGGTATCTACCATGTTTTTTTGTTTGTTTTAATTTTCAAAATATGGTCATCCTATTCCAATCTACTTAAATATTTTTTCTGTAATTATCTGTATTTATATTTTTTTATCATGATTTCAAGAATATTTTCCAATGACAAAAATGATAATTTATTACTTAGTTTTAAGTATTTTAATTAGAAATTTTCGGTCAATAAAAATACCGGGTCAAGTACCCAAAAATACCTACTCTATTATATACTGCTCAAAATTGTTTTATTGGCAGAAATGGTTTATCATTGCTTCCAAATTCAATATATTCACCACTAATAATAATAATAATAATAATACCCTATGGAACAAGCAAAAGTTTTGTTCATTTTTCAAATTTTTATTATTTTAAATAGTAATAATTAAGACTTTGAACTTTATTTTGCAAAATCAAAACAAATTTCAACAAATCCAGATTAAAAACCCACGGAACCCACAAATATTAAGACTGTGTTAAATCCGAAACTCATAAAAATTGAAGTAGTTTTTTTGACAATGTAACCTGGAAAAACTTAAAATTATGTTAGACCTGATTCCCAGCAAAAACGGAAAACATTTTTAAATGTGTAACCAACATTTTTTAAATTGGATAACATAAATCGATAAATCAGTGAAAATTATAAACTACTAAAATAGAAATAAAATATTAAATGAATAGTCGATCATGTTCATGTGCCATATCTTTAAAATAATCCACTGGTCTACTGTAAATATTGTAGCGTAATTAGATATTTTTAATATTATATAATATATTTTTTATTATAATTTAAAATATTAAGTATTATAAAAGATTGACAGTTTAAATATACCTATAATAATACTTTAAGTTATAAAATTATAATAAATTATTAATTGATAATAAGAATTTTGTTATATTTTTCTAGAAAAATTTTAAAGTTAAAATTTAAAAGGTTAGTGCGTCTAATTGACAACCTTTAAAACAAATATATTCTGATATTAATTTTTAAAGAATATAATATTTATTGGAATCCCCATAAAATCAAAAATATTTTGAAACAAACATTTATTTGTTCGAGAAAATCTTGAAATAATGTATTATCAGGGTTGGGAAATATCTCAGATACATGTATCTAAAATATAAGATACAATTGTATTTTATTAATAATACGACACAACGCATGGCAATTATTCTAAGCAATACCTAATCGTCAAACTTACAAAATAATAAAATTAGAAATCGGTTAAATACAAATTAAATATTGTTACTTTATTAATTGCATTTGTTTTGTATATTTGTTATTTATAGTTTATATTACTTATTATATTTTAAGATTTATTTTATTTGTATTATAAATATTGTTATGCATTATGTTATAATATATAATTTATAAAATATAATTAGTTGGTCCTTATTTAGGTAGTAGGTACTTAATTAATATAATGTATATTATAATTAATTAACAATTAATACAAATTGCAAAACAAATTAAAAATAATAAATGTTGTATCTTTTTCAAATACTTTTTTTTTAGTATCTTGCCCAACCCTGTGTATAATAATAATTATTCATTACCAGTTAGGATAAAGTAATAAAATAAATGTCCTATGTAGTACATATAAAAATGACATCACTTCTGTTCAGAGAGCATTTTGGCAGATGCAACTAATTTGTACCATCTTTTATTTTCTCAAGCCAGTTATGTTTGACGTCCTTCCTCTAATGTGCATATATAATGTGCATATAATAGTATTGGTGATGTTATGAACATAATAATATAGTAATAAAAAATTGGTAAATAATTTAATCTGAAATTTGAATGGAAATTTTTCGCTGAAAAATATAAGAACTCCACACTTCATAATAATCAACATTTTGAAAACTGAAAATCGGGTTAAAATTATAATCATTCTTATTCTTGGTAAGACACATCTAGAGCTGCGTGTGGCAGAATCATGAATACGTAAATACATTTACAGCGTTTTTTTTTTCAATCTGGCAAGTGAGCGGTCTAGATCAAAAGAATGCTGCATGGCATTTGATGCTCCGTGTGGACGGGGGATCTTCATCAATGCTGCACATATTTAACATCATGTGAATAAATTTTGAGGTGACGATATTTATTTTTTTTATACTTATTATTATTTCTGTTTGAAATTATATTTATGCCACAACTAAAAGTTATGTGTGTGGACAGGTATGTGCCGTATAACAAAACATACCTCCGTCTGGACATGGCTTAAGAGATTTTTCATTATTTTTAAATAGCTAAACCATAATAAAGGTATAAGAACTTATGGTTCTACTAAAATAAGTTTAAATTTGAAAAAAAAAAATTCTTTTAGAATCTAAGAATCTTTATAAATAGTTAAATTAAAAATTATCATAATATTAAACCACCTAGGTTTAATATAAAACACCATTAAATCAATGATTAATTGTAATTTTCAACTCTTAAAATATAAAACTGAAAAATTTATTTTACATAATTTTTAAATTAAGTATTAACTTATATATATTTTTAAATACTACAATTTTTAAAATGACATGTTTAGTTAAGTTCACATTTTTTCCCTGTATATTGACTGAACTAACTTCACTGCGATTAGAGAAATCTCAAATGAATTTTACTGATAGTCTACTTTTTTGTACTTCATTATACTGTAAATCAAGCTGTGGTCACACCTAGGCTCAAAAATAGAATTGAATAGTCGATGTGTGAAATGATATCATATTTGATAAAACCATATATGTGAAAAATCAAATCGAATAGGTGCCTTGTGAATGTGATCTTACCGTATGACTCAATTAACTATTAAACCATATAACTGTTTATTAAATAAATAATAATTTAAAGTTTATATGAGAAGTAACCTGATATAACTATGAAAATCATTTATTATTTTAAACAGAAAAATACAGAACATGCAATACTTATTAGTAGGACTCGAGACTTAATGCACGGAAAATGAGTAAATGATCAAAATATACAATAAAAATTGATAAAATAAGCATAAAGTATGTAAAAATATATTTTTAGATACTAATTTTAAAACAATTACTGTTTTACCTTAGAAATTGCATTGCAGAATTAACTAAAATAAAATAACTAAATATATATAGTAAACTAGTGAAATCACGACGATAATAAAAACACGGATGCGTTATACCATTTTTTGTGCTTTTATGTGTTGAAATGTTGCTGCGTTTAAATAGCATCCCTATTGTTTAAGGTATGCCCAAAATTAATAATTTTTTTTTGAAAATTCACAAATAAACACATGAACTAATGTTTCATAAGCTGTATATATATATAAAAAAAATAGAATACATTTTAGAAAATAACTTTTGCTCTGAAAAATACTCATATAAAAAAAAAATAGAATATATGCAAAAATATGCACATTTTTTTTGCTAAATTTGGCGTTGTTATAACTTGAAACACATTAAAATTATATTTAGTAGCAATTTTTTGGATCATTATATAAAAATATGCAAATGCATTAAGTCCGAAGCCCAACTTATTAGTAATTACAAAATAACACTTACTGTAAACAGATGGACATATAAAGTTACAGAATGTGAATACCATAAACAACCAGATATTGGACAAGGAAGCATACTTGCAAATTCTGCTACCGTATTATTTGTTTCTGTTATAATGGTTTGTTCGTGTTGTGTAGTCTGTTCATTTAAAATAACCTCATTAACACCCTGCAACTATAAATTAATTCACTCATAATAAAATATAATAAACGTTGAATAAATATATCTTAGTATTACATGTTCTGGAGACTGAGTGGTATTTGTTAATAATCCGGATTCATATTCATAATACTGCAAGGTTGTTATTACTTCACAACTGGAATCTGGTAATTGCATGAACTGGACATTATTTGTTTCTATATAATTCTGTATAACATCATTTTGTATTAAAGCTATATCTTGGGGTCCAAACAAGGAATCCTAAAAGGAAAAATTATATTTATATAAATAAAATTATTGTTATATAATAAATATTTAGAAATAATTAACATCATCAAGCTCATTGAATATTTCATTGTTATCTAAAGGTGTTGTAATGTCTTCATTTTCCATACATAATACCCAACGTTGGTCAAAATTTTGCTGGTCTTGTTCTAAGTGCTCTGCAGACTGTGCAGACGGATTACTCAAAGTATCAGAATCATTAATACATAAAACTGTATTTATATCAGCAGTTTGATCATTTCTGTAGAAAAAGAAAATAATTATAATTATAAATAATATAATAAATGAATACAAATGTTCATGCAGTTTTACATGCTATAATTAGAGTTTTCTAACTCAAAACTCGCATTAATATCAACATCAGCCAATTGTGGAATATCAGGAAAACATAGAAGATCAGGTGGGTAATTATTTCCTGTTACAGTAGTTTCAATATTTTTAGTTGGTAAATTTTTCCACTTCATCTAAAAAAAAAATTTTATAATTCACAATACCAAAAATATTTTTGAATAACTTACTTTGCGTGAATTCTCGATAAATGAAGATGCTTTGTGTGGTTTTGAGTTGTCATACTAAAAAAAATTACTTCAATAAAAACATACACAAAATACATATGAAATTGAATATAAAAAATTTGCCATGGTTCAATACTACTAAAAATATATCCACTACCAGTATCTTTAATGACGAGCAAAGTGCTTCAACCCCCCCCCCCATTTTTTTTTTTTTTTAATTTCATATTCTGACGCAGATTATATTTCTAATAATTTTAAAATATAATTAACAGGGCAAGTGGGTAAGTAGGGAGTGGAGTGGAAACACTTTGCTAGTCGAGTGTTAGAAGGGAGGAAGGAAAAGCACTTTACATAGGATACTCTTGATGGATGTATTGCATTTGAAAGCAATCATAAACATAAATCATTGCATTTCAAAAATATTATTCTGAGCAGAACTTTTGAGTCAATTTTCGTGTTTTTAACAAGTGTAAGTATTACTGTCGGTTATATAGGTACTATTACCCAATTATAGCTTATATAAAAATGATTAAGTGTCACCATACTAATTATAAAATAAATAATATTTATTTACAATAAGGAGACATAATATGCATTACTGTAATATTAAACATAACTGTCAATTATTACACGTTCAGTATACTCTGCAGTAATGTATATTTTGTTCACACCTTTATTTTATTATTTTTATTATCTTTTAACTAAATACAGCTAGAAAAATCAGCAATCTCATAGGTGTAAAATTATTGTAGGAAATGAGAGAAATGCTCCACTCAGAATTTAAAACTCATATTTCTTACGTGTTCTACTTAATTAACATAAAAATTAAATATTTTTGAATATATTAACTTAAAATTACCAGTTATGAAAAATTTTCAAAATCTGTAATATTCTAAAAATTTTATCTCTTAACTCTTCCTATTGGCATTTATCAAAACCCACTTGTGGAGCACAAGCACTAACTATATTCTATACCTTATCTTATAACATTACTTTCATTATAATTTCCTGACCACCTCCATCACTCTTTTTTTTTATTTCATTGTCTACTATTACTATTACACCATTCCTTGTACTCGTCTTTCCTGAGTATATGATTTTTTACTCCTCACTAATTTCCCTTTACACATTTTTTCTTGCACATAGCAAATATTCATCCCTCTCGAAACGTCAGCTAACTTCCTGCTCCCTATCAATGTTCCTACATTCAACTTATCTAATTTGACTTTGTATGTATCTTGTATATTCAGGCGTAAATCTACCCTAAAATACTTTGATGCTTTCCTTCTCACTTGTTAACCCTGCACACATTCAAGATGGAACAACTTCCCTATATATTGTTTTGGACTTCTCCATACTCTTTTGACAAATTTTACATCAGTTGTTAACCTGGCACAACCTTAATTAGTCACCTTCTACGACAGGCATGAGATAACTGAGGTATTGTAGACAAAAATCCCTCTGCAGGGTATGGATTCATAAAATATAGGTACTATAGTTTCTATTTTTTTTTTTCGAGAGTTCATGCTCCTTAGTAGTTGACAGAGTGGTAGCACTTATCTTAAGGTTCACCCATGACAAATGACATAGGTTATTTAGGGGGTGGGTGAGTAGGTACTAATTATAGGCATATATGTTTCATTATTTTATATGTACTATAATAAAGTAATAACTTTATTAGGTAAGTCTTAACTAACTATACAATAATCAAGCTACAGGATCAATTAATAATGGAGATATAGGAAATAATTTATCTAAATGATTTCGTTCTGTAATATATTATTATACACTTTTATAATTCTTACAGTTTTAAGGTAGAATAAGTGAGCAGAATATAAGTGAAGTTTGATAAAAAAAAATATGTTCTAGATGGTATTTTAAAAGAAGTATTTTTTAAATTTTTTAAAATTAATTATCTATTTCAAAGGAAAATTTTAAATTGTAGAAACTTGATTTTGCGATCTTGCCTTTATTTATGCGACATTTTGATGAAATTGTTGCATCTGACACAAAATTCTATGCAAACCTGTATAGATTAGACACCGAAAAAAATAAGAAATAAACATTATTGTAAAACCACTTCTCTCGCATCGCTCAGAATCTATACAACTATATAAGCTATATTATATTTATAATATTCATTTTTGCTGCAGTGCAAGTTACATATTATCAAAACTTCTATAAGTAATTTAAAAGGCTTAAAAAAACTAATTTAAGTAGATAAAGAATTGCAAGAGGAATTTAAAAAAATTCATCTGTAAAAATCATTCTCCTGCATCAAATCTATGATATATGGGTCAAAATTTTGATTTAATTTGAAGATATCTGATATTTTTTAAGTCGGCAGTATATATTGCCATCTTCACCAGTAAAATGCACTTAATTTTAACAAAAATTTTGTAGTAGATAGAAAATTAATAAAAGATCATTCTGAAGCTTCTATAATATAAACACATATAAAAATTTTTATTTTAGGGGATTATTATTCCAAATACTGAAATATATGATACCCTATAGAAAGGATGCTATCTGTAAAATACAACACAGCATCTGTATCGTTAAAATTGTCATATGTGAGTAAAATATGTACATATGTGTAGTAATATAATTCATAAACTGTAAAACAGTTTCCAATTCGAAGAAACCAATTTGAGTCTCCAAGAGCACTCAAAAATATAATATTAATTCAATACCATTTTAATAACTTTTGTATGGACAGTTACATGTCAAATTTGCTAGTTTGTGTCACTATACATTTTGTAATTTTTTTAAGCTTTGTAATTTCTTTGGTTTTCAAAATTCAAAGAATATCTTAAAGGTACAAACCTTAATTCTGATAACAATACAATTTACAATTGAAAAAATTCAATTCTTTGAATTTTAAAAGCAAAAAAAAATACATGGGGTTAAATTAAGACTTAATGGAGAATGTAGAATCACTTGAAATCTCTGCATTTAAATTACGTCTATTGTAGCATGAATGGGATTTCAAATGATTCCGAACCTCAGTTCAGATTAAAGTGAAAAGACAGTTTACTGCACAAACAGAAAACTCATTTTAACAGTTATAAAACTTGTTAAATGTTGAAAAAAAAATTATCGATCTAGATAGCAGTTATGCTGATAAGTGATATATTAAAATAGAGCTTACAATATTTGCTATTGAACGATAAAGAAATCAAATTGTTATCATAAGTACAAAAAGAGTTATGAGTAAAGAGGCATTACTTATCAGCCTTTGTATATTATTTAAAACATTTATGTTTAATTTTAATTTTTCTATAAATTACCAATATTTAAATCTCTTAAAAATCAAGTATATAACATCCTTTTTAAACATTTTTCAATAAAAAGATACCATGAGTTGGTGAAACACAAATATGACAATACTATGTAAAATTATTCTTTAAACAAAATTAATTTTTAAAGTAAAAATTATCAAATTAATTTTCTAAATAAAATTTACCCCACCACCATCTTCCTTCATTGTTGTCCAGGAAAAAGAGTGGTGGGTGGTTAATATTATGAAATTTATCTTAGGTATCTTAACTGATATCAGCGCCACTGATTGACACAAATAAGTACTGTAAATAAACTACATAATATATAAACACAGTGTAAACATAAACAGTGTTTCATTAATGACTGCCACTTTTCTGGAAAATAAATTTAAATTGATAATCATTTAATTAATAATATCTAAATCTAAAAATAACCTATAACACCTGATTTGTTACAACATTTGTTTAAATTAAAATGATAGATTTAGTTATTTTTTACTTAAATTACACTATTTGACACCAAAATGAGTTGATTGTGACTAAAAAAATACTTATGATGCGACATAATAATTCGAGTGAATTTCACTACCAATTTTTCATTTGTAGTGAATAGGTGATATTTATATTATAATTATTGATTAATTTATTAAATTAATAATAAAAACCTACTTTTCAGTGAAAAGTGAAGTGAAGTGTATATTCAGTGAAAAATTAGTTTTAATGTAAATAATTAAGGAAATTAATCACTTTTGTAATGTCACTATGCATAATTCACTGCTAAATTATTACTAAATTTTATAGATATATAATACAAAATAATCCCCAAATATCTAAAATACCGATAGTTGATTATATTATATTGATATTTTATTTAAAAAAATATTCAACTCAATAACTCAATCTACTATATTTTCATTAAAGAGGTTTATTGTGGTTGCCGGATTTTTCACAAACCATGATAAAAATAATCAAGTAATAAATATTTCATGTTATTATTTGTGCAACATTATTATTTTAAAAAAACTTTATTTTTATTTTCAATTATTATGATGTTTTCAATAATCTCCCCTTAAAAAGGGATAGAATATGGCCGCCATTGCTGTTTTTCACTAGTACTACACTAATACAAAAACCAAAATATTTTTTCTAAACTTTTTCATCATACTAAAACATTGATGTTCAACTATTCCAATCATAATCTTCAAACAGTTTTTTCCATCATTAAAATATCTAAACCAATAATTATAAACAATAGCTTTCTTTAGAACTCTTCAATAACAGTATTTAAGCATTTAAGAATTTGTGCAACAGTTTTCTGAGTCTAAAACAAAATTTAATATCTGCACACTATTCAAACATTCGACATTGCAACAAAACATACACATTTTATTTCGTGCAGATATGATAGCAATTAAGTTTTGACAATTACCTATGCACAATAATAGTAAATTACATCTACTATCAATAATTTCAATATTCAGAAAAATATAGAATAAACAGGTTTTTCTTAAAAAAAAATTCCCTGAGCTTTTTACTCCTTATTTTCATCATAGTCAATTTTTTATTTTTCTGTTAACAACTATTTTTAAAATACATTATAAAAATGTTGATAAAATTTGACTGGTCATTAATTAACTAAAAATTGTATATACGACAATGATAACAAATATTTTTACTGGTGAAAACTGAGTAAAAGGGTTCAATTTACCAAAACCTAATATACCTCGTAATAGGTATACCTACTTAAATAATAAACAACTGTTGTATTTAAAAGTATATTCATAAATCATAATATATTTATTAAATGCATATTTAAAAAGTTTTAATGAACTATAAAAAGTAAAAACTATTAATTGGATATCTTAAAATAAAATGTAATAGGTAGGTGATAATTTAAATTACCTATTTATTTTAAAATAATGAATAAATATATACCTGATAACAATCATGATAGGAATTGTTATTTGGTGTAGTAAAACTAGAATTGGTTTCACTTGTTTCTTTTTTAATTCTATTTCTATTTGTTGAAAGCAACATATTTCTTAAAAGTTCACTTGTAGTTTTTGCAATTGTGGGTTGTTTAACAATAGTTTCCAAAGATTTAGATGTGCATATCTAAAATGTAAGACATTAAATATGAATTAATAATTTAAATGCAAAATACCTATAATAAAAATAACAAAATCAATGATAAATTTTATTATTACCGACACTACTATAGAATATGGTCTATAGACATGTTTCAATATAGTATACGATCTACCTTACTATTTGTAATTTATAAACTAAAGTTAATTTATCAATGTATATAAATTCCCAATAAATAAAATATAAATTACAGTATAGAAATGTCCATTTTTGCTAATTTAGTAATATATAAGAATTGATGGCCAATCGCAAATCATTGGGAGAGAAGGCGAAGAAAATAAGAATTAAAATTAATAAATTAGAAATAAGAATAATAAATATAATATCAAGTAAAATATTGACATGGTTAACTTGAGCCGGCTCTGACCACAGCTATAATCATATAACCACTGGTACACATGTTATGCCAATCAAAGGCATTTCTATCAAATAACTACCGATTATTAGCACTTACAATGTTATATCTATCTTATTAAAAATATTATTAAGTATTTTACAGCGGTAATATGGTTCATATGGTAAATATGGTTCATATAGACCAGTGAACAATCTATAGTATATCAATACTCAATGATATAGGTATCTATGAAAAAAACTAGGTAATTCAACTTTCAAAAAATGTTCTTGAAAATTACTTGAGATTTGTCAAATCTAATCTAAAATGTCTAATTTATATAAAGGTATTGTAATATTAAATATCAAAATATATTGAGTTCAAAAGTTAAAAGCTCAGAAATATTAAATAACAAAAAATACTACTATATTAAATCAATATTCCAAAATAAAAATCTAGAACAACCTTTACATTAAAATATATTTTACATATGTATACATACTTGAACATCAGAAATAACAGGACTACATTTAAATGGTTTTATAATTTGACACATTTCAATTTGCTCATGCTGCATTTCTCTATCGGCCGTTGTATGCATTGAAATATTTTCCATGTCAGACAATGGTTCAGATTTAACCTTTGATTTCCGTGGTCTTCCTACAGACCGTTTTTTTACTGACTTTTTGGTAATAGATTTCTTTATAGTTCGTCTTTTAGTTTTCATATTGCTTGCTAATTTATTAAACTCATCATTAAAACCAGTATGTTTCAATCTTAACAAATCAATATACTCGACTTTCTGTAAAATATTATTAATACTTAATAAACCATGTAATATAAAGAAAAAAACTCTAGTTTTATTTTAAAGATAAACTACAAAATATACAGGTAGGAAATTTTTAATAATTGCAACATGATTTGAACACCAAACTTAATAACAATTTACAGTGAAGTACTGTAAAATGAGGAGACTTTGGAATGATGAGGTACCTATCTAAATGTTTAATTTGCAATTTTTTTTTAATGTATTCACAACAATTTTGTGTTTAACATAGTTATTATTAAGTAAGAAATAAACAGAGGCAGTAAGAGTAGCAAATGGAATTTATGTTATGGAAAGGGGGGAAGAAGAAGACAAAAAAAAATAGGTGGCGGATGTAAATGAGGATACAGGAGATTGACAAGAGTTTTGTAGAAGTTGAAGAGTAAGGTGGTCGATCCCAAATAGTTGGGAAAGAGAACGGTAGAAAAAAAGATTAACAGTTATTATTCGGAAAAAAATCAAAATAGTAAAGTAATCAAGTAGGTAGGTACATATTTTTTAACCGTTACAAAGCAAAACACATTTATCCAATTTGGATAACAGGAGCTAGTTATAACAGAAATTATAGCAATTGGTTTGATATGCCAAAATTTTAAGCCTAGTTTTCATTGAATCATTAATCGGTATGTAGAAATTTGAAGGGACCTAGTCATTGAAGATGATGATCTAACAAGCCATCTTGCCTTAGAAGTTATTCAATTTTGTAAAGCGCATAATATTAAATTTGTGCTATTGCTATAAATTCCTACATAATATATACAAACGGTATTCAAAGTCAATCAAAATAATTTTTATATTTCTTAACAAAAAAGATAGGGGTCTAAAGTCAACCTGTTTTACAATATGGTGAAGACTAGAGTTGAAATAAAAGCATTGTGAAAAAATTAAGACCAACAGTCTATCTATATATCCTATAACAGACTTTCTAAATTAGGAGAAATATCCATTTTTACAATTGAATTGTGCTCCCCTTCAAAGTTGTTCCCCTCTTGTCACATATTCACAAATATTTAAATAATGAAATTAAATATAGATATGAAGGAAAGAGAAAAAAAAACTATAAATGCCAATGCTTACAAATCTAGGCCATAGAAAACTGAATATAAATATTTGATTATGTTATGTGCCTACATTTAAAAGTAATCCTATATCTACCATAGATTACTACTTTAAAGAATTAATAATTTTAATGTACCTAGGTAGGTATTGAAATAAAAGTTCAAATAATACATGTTTATAATAATATACTACCTAGTACCTACCTACCTAATTTTATTATAGATTTATTAGATAGAATTATTAACAACTAAAAAATGAATCATAATGCTAGGTACCTATCTACTTACATTATTAAAAATATAAGATACTAGCTGTACATGATAAGATACATGTATCGCAATGTAAAGGTGAGACTGAATTTTTAGAATTTTAGATGCCCATTTAGTAATAACAAAATACAGTAACACTACCTATGTAAAGCAAATACGATATTAACTCACCGGTGATTAGAATCCGAAGTAGATTCATTGAATCAAGGTCAAATGCTCAACGCCGGTCGTTGGGCCGGCGATCGCGAACATTCAAATAGACATGGATGTATACCGCGAACAAAGTGAGGAACCAAAAGAATAAAAAGTGAACTACAGCCTAGAGTGCAGTATCCATCATAAAAAGTACACTAGAACTTGGGGAACTAAACATTCCGGATCAACAGTCCAGCGATGGCGGAAGTCGCCGACCAAACAACGATTAACCACAACCAACACTGTCAAGAGCACGAAATACCATTAACGAAAATTCATACTATTGGTATACCAAGTGTCCTAGCCGTTTAAAGTCTCTTATCGGTTATCTCACGGAACTTCTAAAATGTAATATTTGTGAATCTAAACGCAAACAGGTTTTCGGCATCAAGGCGAATGACGAGTGATGACGGTGTTCCATAGTATAAAATATAAATAACGGCCAAAGGGAAAAACCAGAAAAACATTGAATGTCACACGGTACAGCGACCGGCAACGGCCTGTAGTAAATGCAAGTCGTTATTCTATCAGATCACACGTCAAAAAAAAGTAAACAACGACACAATTATTATTACAACGTATAACGACAATACGAAAATCACACTAACCTTTAGATTGCCGGGCAAGCCGTTACTCATGGCCCATTTGACCAACGTCTGGTACGGTAACATTTGCAACGCCATTGTGTCTGCCGTTTTTCACGGTCGCGTAATTTGCACGGAAAATTCAACGTCTTCGATTAGAGCAAAAAAAATCAGTAATACTCCGAACCATATGATTAAAATTTGTTTGAACTTTTGAAACTCTTTATGTTTCGTCATACACCGCCGTAACTCATAACCTGTTTATCCGTGGGCCGTGCCGAACGACGAGTGTCGAGTTGACAGTTGGTGGTTGCTACTTGTTTCTCGTGTATAAAACGGCGCGGCGTCGATATTTCTTTAGGTTATGATATTTTTTTTTTACTGACAAATTTTAAAAATAAACATGTTATTTCTCAGTACTTTTATAAGTAATCGGCATGGAGACATGAAATTTTCACCATAAACGAATTTAATACAAAATAAACGTGAACATGTTTTTTCAATTTTGGGCTATTTATAGCAATTTATAATGTTGACATTTAATTCATAAAATGGTTAAAAAACTTTTCAGGTCTTAAAACCTGAAAATTAAATAAAAGGTAAAACTTGTATTGTTCTAATTATGAAAAAAAGGAAATGAAAATCGTTACTCACATTTTTTTTTACAGGCATTTTTAATTTTTGATAAAATGATACATTTATGGTTTTTAAATATTTAATTTTTCTATAACTATTATTTAAGAGGGAGGGGTGTGAATATGAAAAATTATGAAATAAATGACTAATTCCACCTCAACATAAATTTTACATTCCTAATATAATGATAAAAAAACTCCAAGGAGGGGGCGATGCACGTCACCCACCCCACCCCCCTCAAAACCACACCTGGACCAAATAATAAGAATTTGAGATTTTAAGACCTAAAAAAATGTAATAGGTATTAAATTAGTCGTATATTACTTTAACTAGGTAAGTATATTTGAAAAATTGTGAAGCAAGAAACGTAGGTAGTAGGTACTATTCCCATCATGTTGGTTTTACGAGTAAGTACTGCAATGATGTGAAATAATGTTTTTTTCAGTAACTTTGCACTTATAAAATTGTTGATTTTCTCAGCCATATTATGATTTAAAAAAAAGGTGGGAACAATCTATATATTGTATAATCATGACTCATGAAATACAATATATCTATAGTATAGGAATAATGCAAAAATGTCGAAATATTTTTCTAGCTTTTCAATTTTGATAATAAAAATGTCGAAATATCGCTTGGATGCTAAACTCAATTTATGCCGCAATTTGAAATATTCAATTCATAAAAGAGTTAATTTTAACTTTTAAGACCTAAAAATTGTATATGAAATTAAAAGTAAGTAGGTACGTCATTTTAGAATGACGTATATTAAAAAAAATTTCAAAAATCAGTATAGATAGTCTGCAATATAGTCAGCATGTTTTTTAATACAATAAATTTTAAATTTTTGACAACATGTATTATTTTGGTATGAAATATATTCGAATTTCGGAAAAAAATTAGTTCAAAGACTTTAAATTTTTACTGTGTATATGTATTTTATGTGGTTTTTGATAGAAATCTTTCCTATGGAAATTTAACCTATTGATTTTTTCTAACTAAAGACTATGTTAGTCTTACAAATCTGGTAAATTTGGAAGATATAATAGATAATAATAAAAAGAGTTTAATTCTCATATATTAAGTTATATATAATATCTATAGTATTTAACATATTTTTAGTTTTAACAGAATGTTACTACTGTTTTATTATATATATTTTTTTATTACATCATTATAATTAGGTAAACCGGTTATATGAATTACAAACCCAAGTAAAATCGTTTTCTATTTTGGATGATTTTTGCACCTGAAAATTATTTGATTTTATAATCCCATGAAATTTAATACGGTATAGTGGTAGAGGATACGGTAGAGGATAGTGCCTCCGGGAATTTACAACCGCCCAAAACTTAATATCACAGAATATAACAACCAGCATAATCTCTTTTCTATGGAATTATTGGCGTACACGTCATTTTTTTCAAATGTAGCGAAATATAAAAATTACCCCCTCTTAACATTTCTGAGCAAAAAATAGTCATTCAAAGTAACACTATAATATGATTATTGTTTATATTAATTAAAAATACTTAATATAGGCACTGAAAATTGGAAGAAGTAATAAAATACTTAACCATTAACATGTAAGACTTTTAGTTAAAGTAAAACACTCAAAGCTAAATTTATCTATATCATAAGTATGTTCAATATTAACATCTTGTTCACAAGCTATTTGCACAAACGATTCTTAATCTATCGTTACTCATAGTAGAACGAAGTCTGCTTTTGATTATTTTTAGTTTAGAAAATGATCTTTCTGTTTCCATAATACCCACTGGTAATGTTAATGCTATTTTATACATCGTGAATAATGTTGGAAACAAAACTTAAAGATGGTTACAAAATAATCTGAAACAAAAATAATTTAGTTTTTAGATACCTAATTACTATTGAATAAATATATTTAAATTTAATTGATAATACTTACTTAAATATTAATTTATTTTATATTTTTTCGTCATGAAATGTTTTATGTCATATTTATGTTTTCTTCGCTCTTTTAAAACGATGCAGTTATTTAAATGAGTATTCCAAATGACTGCACTGTGATCTTTTCTTTTAAAACCATACATACACACAGATTTATTGGAGAACAACGATGAAAAATCAGTCTCATTGTAAAACATAACACCACAAAATGAATACACATATGACAAAATAATTGTTTTGTACGACTATACCTACCATATGATTATATCGATATATTGGAAATTCTTCCAGTTATTAATAACACTCCTACTCTAAAACTGCTCTGTTGTACTTTATCATATATGTATACATATATATACTTATGTTTTACCACTATAACCATGGCCATACCACGGTGATATGCATAGACATATATTGTACAACTGAATAATTACAGTTATCTTGTATTACAATATAATATAGGTAGGTATTTACACCTATATCTTTATTAATTTTATTTTCTCCCATATTTTTAACCCCCCCCCCATGAAAGTAGGTGTAGCGGTCAGTACACTTGAGGATAGGAGTGGACGCCACTGTATGGAATGAACACTAATTTCAACTTATATCATTAAATCCATCGTTTGGTCAGTTTTTTACACGATTTTTATTTGGAAAATGATAATATAAATTTACGGAATAGCTGTAATACACCATTATTATTATTCCCCCAGCTAACGCCGAATTTCGATATGTGCATTCCTATATCGTTTGAGATCGATTTTCGTTTGGATTTTTATAATATAGCTCGGGAACATCACAAACCCTGTAATTGCCCTTACCCCCCCCCCCCCCACACACACACACACACATTTAACGGAAATCGAAAGTCGGAAAATTATATTTGACAGTGTAATATAGTAAAGTGTATAATATTATATATAGATACGTATAATTAATTTTTAGCCGATAGTTAATTAAAAATAACAACGTTTGTGCGTTATTTAACGAATTTGGAAATTGAAGCATTTTAATGTAATACATAAATTATTGTATCGCAATTTCACTGAATAAATTTATTAGGCAAGGCCAAATTTACAACAACGCTCATAAAAATAATATATAAATTAATTTCATATTATATGTCACGTATACAAACATCTGTTTAATCAGCCGAGTACCAGAAGCTCAAAGAATCTCCCCTCTATAACTTACTAACCAACATAATGGGAGTAGATCATCGCCGCCCGTGTCGAGCTTATAAAAGGCCTCGCTACAGGGAAAACTGCGTCTTTTCTTTCGTCAGTCATACTCACACCACCTAATATTCTGTTGCTGACAAAATTTGCGGACAGAGTATTAGTGTAAGAGGATTATACGGCACTTGACTGATCACGGAAGGAGACTACCATACCTTATACATACATATTTCGGATACGTATGTGTTTGACCCTACAGTTACAACAATACGGATCCGCGCCCCCTTTCCTATTATTCCTTTGTGCGTTATTGGTAAATTGATTGTCTATGTTGCTTACATCATGAATTACTTTACATAAATTTACCTGTACATCTCATATATTATTATAATTTCTATAATATTTTTTTATACATTCATATCAAATTTCGATATGTCGCAGTGAACGTTATAATTCAGTTTTTGTATTTATATAGTTGCATGACTTTAAGCTGGCAACACGCGTAATTGCAGTGTTTAAGGTTGTCGTGACTTGGATTATATAGATAATCTTATGATCCAGGTTATATATACTTAAGCGTGATGGCACTTTGATTATCCGCATACAAAACCGGTGTCTCTCCCTGTGTCTCCAGAAGATCACTAGTAAGTAGCGTCAACCATGTTTGTTCCTGTACCGCTTGACTTAGCGCTACATATTCTCCCTCAGTAGTTGAAAGTGCTACCGATTATTGCCTCTGTGAACACCAAGCTACGATTCCATTTGTCATCATGAAAAATCATAAATTAAACCATAGTTAAATGTTCCTTTTAAATATTTCAAAATACGTTTCACCGCATTCCAATATATTATCAGAGGCTTTTCCAAATAACGGCTGACAAGGTTTACAGGAAATGTTATATCAGGCCTTGTAATTTGACTTAAATATAACAAACTTCCTACTGATTCTCTGTATGGAATTTCCCCGGTTTGTGATGATTCTGTCAAATTTGGATCTAATGAGTGTTGATGGTTTGCAGGAATACACAAAGTGTTGGCTTCCCCCATATTGAATCTCTCTAATATGTTCTGACAATATGACGATTGATGTATGAAGATTGATCCATCAGGTCTCGATTGATTTCAATTTCCAGAAAATTATCAAGTTCACCTGTTTTCGTCTCGAAATTGTTCTTCAGGTACTTCACCATCATGTCCACTTGCTCATCAATTGTTGCTGCTATGATCCCATCATCTACAAAGATAGCTACAGTTAATTGTTCGTTTTTAATACTTACAATTACACAAGGATCTGCTTTTGTTTTCTTTAGATCAAAATTTAACAGCATAGTTTAAATTTTTTGTTCCAGCATCTGAGTGTCTGTTGTTTCAGCCTATATATGCTCCGTTGAAGTTTGCAAACTAATGTAGTTCCATCTTCGTATCCTTTTAGCTGATTCATATAAATCTCTTTTTTAAGATCACCATATAAAAAAGCTGTCTTGATGTCAAATTGTCAAGTTTCAATTTTCTGGCTGCTGCTATGGCTAGTATTACTCGTATAGAGTCATACCTTACAAGTGGAGTAAAAGTTTCTGGAAAATCTATTCCATGCATTTGTGCATGGCCTTTGATTACTAATCTGGCTTTAAATCTGTCCACTTCTCCATTTTTCATGAGTTTAGTTCGATATACCCAGTCATTATTAAAAGCCCTTTTATTTGCTTGAAAATCTACTAATTTCCACGTTACATTTTTGTTTAATGATGAAATTTCTTCATCCATTGCTTCTTTCCAATTTTTTAAATTTTGTTTTGTTATAGCTTCTTCATATGTAACTGGATCGTAAGATTTTGAATAATATATTTCTGCTCTATATCTTATTGGATTTTTTATATTTTGTCTATCTCTAAGTCTCATTTTTGGTAGTTTTCGAGTTTGATCTGTTGATTGATTTAATTCATCCACATTTTGTTCTTCTTCGACATTTTCTTCATCGCCCCTATTATTTTCTTCACTTTCAGCTATCATTTCTGAAGTTGTTTCTTCCTCTTCTTTTTAATTTTTGATCTCTATTTCTGTAGCTTCCTTGAATATAACATCTCTGCTTAGTGAAACTTCTCTTCTATCAAAACATATACGGTATCCTTTAGTTTCTTCTAAATACCCCACGAATATTTCCTTTTCTTCCTTTTTGGTCCCATTTTCTACGTTTTTCTTTTGGTATATGAACATAGACTTCACTCCCAAATAATTTTAAATGGCTTATGTTTGGTGTTTTATTATACCATAATTCATAAGGTGTTTTTCCTTCATGACTTGAATTTTCCGTAAGATTTATTACATATACAACTGTATTTACTGCTTCAGCCCAAAGATTTTTCGGAAAAATTTTATTGTATAACATAGTTCTATTTACTTCAATTTTCATATCACTACTATACAATAATCGATAATTTGGTGTAGATTTTAAAAATTTGAATATACGTTTCACTGCATTCCAGTGAACTTTTTGCAGTTTTTCTAGATAACGACTAACTAGATTAACAGCGAACGTTATATCAGGTCTCGTTATTTGACTCAAATACAATAGGCTACCAACGGTTTCATGATATGGTACTCCCTCTACTGGTGTTGATTCTAACGTAGTTGTATCCAAAGAATGTTGAAGATCTGTAGGAATGTGTACAACATTGGCCCCTTTCATATTAAACTTGGATAAGATGTATTTTCAGTACGATCTCTGATGTATAACGATTGATCCATCAATCTTTTGATCCAATTCAATGCCCAAGAACTAATTCAGATCTCCTTCCTTTGTTTCGAAGTTTTCCTTGAGTAATCTCCCTAAATCATTGACCAACTCATCATCTGATGCTGCTACGAGTCCATCATCTACAAAAAAAGCTACAATTAATAGTTGTTTAATTTTCTTACTTATAAATACACAAAAATCCGCTCTAGTCTTTTAGGTTAAAGATTGCGTGAGCATAGTTTTGAATTTCTTATTCCAACATCTAGACGCTTGTTTAAATCCATACAGGCTTTGCTAAAGTTTACTAAATTGTTTGTTTTCATTTTCATAACCTGTGGGTTGCTTCATATATATCTCTTCCTCGACATCACCATAAAGAAAAGCTGTCTTTATATCGAATTGTTTAAGCTTTAATTGCTTAGCTGTTGCTATAACTAATATCACGCGAATCGAATTATACTTAACAACAGGGAAAAATGTTTCTTTATAGTCTATTCCATAAACTTATGCACAACCTTTTATTACAAGCCTAGATTTAAATTGATCGATTTCTCTATTAGTTTTTGTATTTATTTTTGTATATCCACCCATTACTGATTGGTATTTTATTTAATGGTGTAGGTATACTAAATTACAAGTTTCGTTTTTTATCAACAATGAAATTTTGTCATTAATTGCTTTTCTCCAATCGTTTGCATTGTTTAATGCCATAGTTTCTTTATATAAACTGGGTCATTACAAATTGAATAAAATGCATTTCTATATTTAATAGGTTATTTGATTGTTTCTCTATCTCTAAGCTTCATTATTTTTCGTACTTCTGTGTCCACTGGCATTTGATTATTTTCGTCCGGATTTTCTTTTTCATCAGTGTTATCTTCTTTGCCTTCAACTGTGTATTCTAAATTGATTTCCTCTTCTTATTAATTTGTGATTGCTATTTTAGTAGCTACTGGAGGTTTTAATATTTTTTCTCTAATTATTGCATCTCTGCTTAGTGAAACTTCTCTTCCGTCAAAGCATATACGATATCCTTCTGATTCTTCTGAGAATCTGAGGAATATACCTTTTCTTCCCTTTTGATCCCATTTTCGACGTTTTTCCTTTGGTATACTTCACTCCCAAATATTTTTAAGTGGTTTATATTCGGCGTTTTATTAAACCATAGTTTGTAAGGTGTCTTTCCTTCTTGACCTAAATTACCTGTACGATTTAATGTATATATAACTGTATTAACTGCTTCGGCCCAAAGTGACTTAGATACTGCTGAATTAGATTTTGCTGTATAGCATAGTTCTTGCTGCTTCTACAATTATTGTTCGCATTGACCGTTCTGCTTTACCATTTTGCTGAGGTGTGTATGGTACGCTAGTTTCATGTTTTATACCTAATTTATCAAAAATGGATTTGATTTCAGTATTTTTATATTCTAGACCACAATCACTTCTTAAAGTATTTACTTTAATATCTAATTGGTTTTTGATCGTATTTAAAAATAGTTCCAATTTATATATTTAACATCTGTTTTTTGGTTTATAAAATAGACATCCTAAAAATAAAAATAATCATCCTTGAATATTACAAAGTATTCTTTACCTCCAAGTGATTTTTTCTCCATAGGTCCACAAACATACAAACATCACTGTAAATTATCTCATCTGGTTTTGTTGTAGTGGTAATGCTCAGTGTGAATGGCTCTCTGCGTTGTTTACCATATACCCAAGCTTCGCAGAAAAATTCGTTTTTTGTTTCTATATGTGAAATTTACATAAGCTAGTAATTCCGAACATATTGAATATTTTGATGACAGTTTTTCATGCCACTATTGTAATATTTGCTTGTTCAGTTCATTGCGAAACCCTTGTTTTGATTGTCATCGAAAACAATTTATTTCTCACGAACTCCATCAGCAACTATGTGATTGTCCCTTTTAAACGTACAACCGTTACTGTCTGTCATCATTTTTATACCTTTATCAAGGCATGCCCCACACGAAAAAAAATTTACTTTGAGCTTGGGTACATGTAAAACATTTAACAAATGACTTTCAACCCATTTATCACCAATTTTTGCCTGAACGTTTATATTACCTTTACCAATAGTCACAATATATTTACCATCGCCAATACGTACTGGTAATTGAGTTTCAAATAACTTATAATTATTGAACTTGCATCACTTGCACCTGAATCCACATACCATTTTTCTGAATCACATATTTCAATATCTTTTGACTTTACTCCAAGTAACGTACTAACTGAGTTTTATTCATTTTTATTCTTTTCATCTTGTTCCCTTTTTAAAATCCGGAATCACGTTTCCAATGACTTGGTTTTTACAATGATTACATTTTCCTGGTTTTTATCATTATTTCGTTGATTTCCATTAGGTACTTATATACTAAATATACATGGTAGTATCTTAAATTAAAGTTTAATATTTCAACAAATATTATATTGTGTTATTTTCTCTAAAATGTCGATATCATAAGTAGTATACTTATTGCACCTATCATACTTTATTATACTTATTATACAGTGTTGCCAGACTCTTGAATCGTACTAAATTTATTTTACGATCGTACATAACCGGAAATTAGTATTTTTAATGGAAAAGAGCAAAAATAAGTCATCAATTATTTGATTATTTATTAATAATAGATAATAGGAGTACGATCGTACGATCCCAATGTCATTACCGTTGGAAAATGTGTTAGCATCTATTTTTTTCCTGATAAGAAGAGGTTCTCAAACTAAGACACACTTAAGGTACGAGTCGCATGGCCTGTGTACAACATTTGGCCGGCTACGCTTTTGTATACGTATTTATTATTTGCTTTTTAGGTTCATTCTGGGTACAAATAGAACCTTTTGTCTATTGTAATTTTATTTTAGGGGGGTTGTGGAACGTTATCACAATTTTGGCATGTATCACTAAAAATTAATTTTTTAAACTTATTTTCAGGACTTAACGCTGATTTTTTTTTTATTGGTAAAAAAGGCATTAAATCATTTATCAAATTTCTTACCAATATTTTGTTTAGTCTGAATAATATTACAATTTTATTTTGTGGAAGATCGAATTAATCAATCTTTTGCTTTATAAGTTTTGTATTGTGAAAATGTATAGGTATATATATAATATAATATATATATATTATATATGTATATATAATATAGTTTAATTAATTTAAAAATAAAATATTATATTATAACCATATAATATAATATATTATTATTACCTATTATAGGTACTAATCTATAATAATAGAGTTAAGAACTTTTACAAATTATTTTCTATCTGTGACGTAGGAATTAAGGAGCGAATTACCTAAGCCAAGTAGTTCAAGCTCTCGTAAAAGTAGATCATGATCAACGGTATTGAATGCCTTACACAAAATTATCGGGAATCAATAAAAATAACGTCTACTTGGTTTCCAACCTTAATGTTTTCAACGATATAAATAGGAAATACAGCCCCACAAGTAAAAACCTCCTGCTCGTTAGTTATTATATGATTAAAACTTCTCTTGATACAAGAATAAACAAGAGATTCAAAGAGTTCAGCCAAATGTGGTAAAATTTAAATATATCTATAATTTTTTACATTGGACGGATTACCAGATTTTAGGACAGGAGTTATGGAACAAATTTTCCAAACACAAGGAAAAATGCCTTCATCTAGAGGACGTCTGAACAAGAGAAAAATAGGGTACATAATTGAAAGTTATATAGAATACGAGTTGATATACCATCAGGGCCATTCGGAAGTTTGTTTTTTAGGGTATCAAATGTAAATAATATATCATCGAGAGAAAACCTTGCAGCAGATGGGAGATTAGAAGATAAATGGTCACATGTATCAACATTTGGAGGAGATGGTGCTGATGGAGGATTGAAGGCTGAAGAAAAATGTAAAGAGAAGAGGTTAGCAGACTAAACTGTTAAACTTGAGTTAATATTATCAAGGTGGATGGTGGAAGGGATAGGAAGGTTCTGTTTTAATTATCTAATGTATTTCAAAAAATAAGATGGGGAGGAACATAAGGTACTCTCGGTTTTACTGATAAAAGCTTTCAAATCTGATTTAGAACGACGTTTGCATTTTGTTCTTAGTTCAGAGAAGATAACGTAGTTCATTATTAATTTAGAATATTTAAAAACTGATTGAGTACATTTCTTTTTAAATATCAAGTTTTTGAGATCACATGAGACCCAACGTGGAAATTTAAGGGGCATGAAAATTTTAATAGGGACTAATCTATTTTTAGCATTAAGGAGAGCCTCATTGAACATAGCAGCTGCATTATTAATAGAGCACAATGAAAAAGTACTTTTCCAATCAAAGTTGTTTAGGAAATTAGACATGGAAGTATAATTGCAAAATTTAATGGCGACCTGTTCATCATCATTGATTGCGATTTTCTTAAATCCTTAATCGCCCAAAAAATATCATCATTCATGGACTGAAAATGTGGAGAAAATAAAGGAAAGTTGATAATTTTTGCAGGTGGATTTAAATGGAAACAATTGACTATAGGCGAGGCCGGTCCTTTAGGTAGTTTCGGCATAACGAAAACAAATAGACAGCAAAAATGTAATTACAGTAAAATAAAATCTTTGTAAAAATATGTGAAGCGATTGCATATGGCTTAGAGAAATGCCACAAAATTACTCTATTACATTTATATTATGTAACAATTACAATTTAATGTCCTTAAAATACTGCTTAGTGCATACAGTTATGTAGTTAAAATTTTTTTAATAAATTTCTGTGCTGATAATATAGAGAGATTTTTTTGTGAAAACCTATTTTTATCAAAATAACAATAATGATTCTATTATGTGAATAATTTAGTTATTTATTGTCCATTTAACTATTTTAATATTGTGCCTTAAATTATACAATTTAATTTTTGTAAAAGAAAACATAAATATATCACATAGTAACTATGAACTATTCAATGGTCGTGTGTATAAAGAAACCGTTAAACAAACGATGTAGGTACCTATATTATATTTTATTGTTTATAATAGTTATAAGGGGTTCTATATAGGCAACTTTAAAGACAAATAAAGAAAAATATATTTTTTTACTCTTGCACAGACATCATACTTGTCGAGCAATTTTAAAACTGAAATAAAATATTGTGTCTGTGTGAAAATTATTGTTTGTGTACAATTCAGAGAATGACAGTTATAGCCACGATCCACCGTTTTCTTTTCGGTGCAATATAATTTGCACCATATGACACCATATGACACCATATGACACCATATGACACCATATGACACCATATGACACCATATGTGAACATATCAATGAATAAAAGTGACTTGTGAGAGTTTTAGCAACGATCCCATGGTTAATTTGGTGTTACGGGAAGTTGGCACCATATGCCAATATCTCAATGGATAATGGTTAAATTATATCAGGTTATTGCAATAATTGCATTATTAGTCCAAATAATAAATAATTATTAGTAGTATCAAATTTAAATAAAATGTGTACATTTTTGGGTGTACCACAGAATATGGATGCACCATGTAGATTAGATATAAGGAGACCAAACTCTACTGGCCGTCTGTAAAAAAAATTTGTTCTATAAAAAATAGCACACTTATTTCTCCGCCAGTCTTGGGGCGGTCGACTTCGAGGTACTATTTACCCAAGATTAACCTGTACTAGATTATAAAGTAGGTATTACTCTATGTATTAGATTATTATAATAATTTGTGTTTGTGAAATTTGAATTAATATTTTCTTTAGTATTTGTAACTAATTGGTTAGTATTTAAAGTATTAATGATTTTGTATAAATGTTTTCAATATTAAACACATATTTATAAATACCAAAAGTTTGACTGTAGTCACAGTATATTTTTGATCTTTGAAATGTATACTCAATAGAAAAAGTATGTAAAATTTTTGTGAAACGTTTGATTAGTAGGTACATTTATTATAATATAATGTATATTAACTTATAGGTATACAGGCGCTCAAAATATAATTATTTTGTCATATGTTTACTATTTTTTCGTTATTTTGTTGAATTATATATCTCAATATTATACGAGTACATATAAGTCAAATAAAGACATATGTTTTACAAACATTTTTATCTGTAAAATTTGAATTCTTGATAGGTATTATGCATTTTTATAATAATTATTAAGTAAGTATAACACCATGGGCCATATTAAAGAAGAGATTATTATAATTAGAATTATGATAACAGTATAATTTTTAATATGTGACGGCGAACTTTTGAATTACTGAATATATAAAAAAGACATTTTTGGACCATGAGTAGTGTCAAAACCCACCAAAATGTAATAAAAAAACAGTGTTCTTAGTAGATTGTAAAAAAGAAGTGTGTGTCGTTTAACAATAGTAATTAAAAACGATTGATCGTTTTTGTATTGAGTTGAAATCAAATAATAAAAATAGTACAATATTATATAGGTATATTTAATTAAAGTAAATATATTATAATATAAATATATTATAATAATATAATCATACAAATATTGTCAATATAATATTATGTACCTACCTCATTTGATTTTTGAGTTTAATTCGAAATTATAAAAAAAAAATAATATAGGTGTTATTTGTAATTCGAAAGAAATAAGTTCCCATATTAGTCGTAATAATAGGTGAAAAAAACTCACGAAAAAAATGCAAAAAAACTTCGGAACGTTTTTATACTTAACGCACGGCTCCTCGAGAACGGCCCGGTCTACTTAACATGGAACGCTTTCCACCACACCACCTAATCAACCAACCGGGGAACAAACCCGAGATACTAAGTATACAAACAACTACAGCTAACGATGCTATAAAAATAATCAACTTTATTAAGTCACAGCCTCTGAAATCCAGACTTTTTAAACTTTTGTGTGATGACATGGAAAGTTTTCATAGTATGTTAATTTTCCATACAGAAGTCAGGTGGCTGTCTCGTGGTAAAGGTCTTACATGGTTAATGGAATTACGAACTGAAGTTCTTTCATTCTTAATGGACCACAACGACGTTACATTGGCTGAAACCATGAATGATGTAACACGGCTTTGTCAATTTTCATACTGGGCTGATATTTTTGATAAACTGATGGAGCTCAGTCTTTCCGTACAAGGAAGGACTATGACAATTTTTGATGCCAGCCACAAAGTAAGTTCATTCAAAAGGAAAATTGATTATTGGACAGAGTGTACTACTAAAACAGAATTTGAGTGTTCTCTAATAATGTAAGCCTTTTTGGAGGAAAATAATGAGTAGTTATCTTCTAATGTTATCAACGAGATTTTTGAGCACCTCAAACAGCTAAAAATTCGTTTAAGCAATATTTCCCTGCAGATCGGGAGGTATTGTTGAAAGACCATGAATGAGTACTGAATCAATTCTTAGTTTGTATGAAACTTTTAAGCTTATCTTCAAGTGATTACGAAAGCTTGATCGATTTGACTTCGGACTTAACATTAAAATCCTCCTGCAACAGCAATTCGTACGCCGAATTTTGGTTAAGTTTGAAAGACAAAAGTTATGAAGGTTTAAGCGAGAAAGCGAAAACACTACTTTTATCCTTTGCCACTACTTACTAATGCGAGTTAGGGTATTCGTCATATACTGCAACTAAAACCAAATACCACAACCGTCTCAAAGATGAACCTGACCTGATCTGACTCCAATTGTCAAAAATAAAACCCGACATTGCAATATTGTGACAAAATAAGCAGCCACATACATCACATTGATTAAAATTAAATTGTGAATTTTTTTTCATTTGTAATATTTTTATGTTAATAATTATTTATTTTTTTAAGTTTAAAAATACATTAATTTATAATTAAGTTATCTGGGTACTTAGTTTAGAATGTTTGGATTGTATTAGGTTTAATAAAATCAATAAAATTGGCTATCAATGAGTATTTGTTTTAGATTCTGAGCGTAGCGAGGGAGCTAGTGGTTTTACAATGATGTTTATTTTTTTTTTTTCTCTGTTAACAAATTTACTACCAGAAGGAGTGCTCCGATCTTTACACTCATACCCTGTTTCCGGTAGCAAATTGCATCTAGTTGGTACTTTTAAGAGGTCATTTTTCGATT
>JAIPRL010005340.1:0-32731 GCA_025469235.1 Pemphigus obesinymphae | reverse complement strand
TTTTAATACTTCTCATACTTTTTGACAAGTTTTATGCCGGCTGTCGACCTGACGCAACCTCAATTAGTTGACTTCTACGACAGGCATGAGGAAACCGTGGAGGTATTCTTAGCCCCCTCCACAGGGAATACAAAGATAATACTTATATTTAAAAATATAGTAAAATAATTTATTTATAGTACAAAGTTGACAGAGAGAAAATATTAAAATCAGTATATAACTACTTTAAAGGATGTTTAATAAGAACATTATTGGGTAATCTATAACAGATGGTCATATTAAATTCTTTACTACCAATACAAACAGATACCTTTAGTAGTATTAATGTTAGTCATTAAATTAGGTATACATTATTAATTTTCAAGTTATTTTTTATAAATATTGTAACATCATCAGATTTATTCAATATACCATATGTATTGAAAGATATCAATATAATAATATCAATGATAAAATTAAAAACAACCAATAACTATGTTTGACACAAAACTGCTATGTAAAATTTAAGATAAATTGTATTTAATAATTATAGTAACTCATCAAAATGACATTTAATACTACTAATGTTCATTACAAAAATATTAAAATTACAATTTGAGAGATTTAATTTATTCAAGTTATTAATATTAAATGTCGCAATATTAATAATTTGTAAATATTAAATTTAATAACAAATAAAAGTGCATCTATATCATAATTCATAGTAAATATTAGTTTTATTAATTATGAATAATAGTAATAAGAAAATAATTATATATTATAAAGAACTGTATAATTATTCTCATAATTTACTAAATTTTTTGTTAATATCTAACACCATTTTATCAGTAGTCGGTTTTTTTTCATCCATCAAACCATTTTTTTGCAAGAAAATACCACTACTTGCATTAATCCAAATGTACTTATTTATACACATATATGTTTCTCAACCTAATTGCAAGCCAAAAAGACATTTTATTATTATAGGTGAGTTTATCATTAATATACGTACTTACTTTCGGGTAATTAGAATTTAGTTGATCTACTAGAAAATGTTTTTTTATCAATTTTAAATCTCTTTTTGACTTCAGACAATAGCTCTAATTTTTTTTTATGAATTCTAACATGAATAAATATCTTCAAAACAATACACTAATTATATTTAAAATTTTTTGGAATTTAAAGTTCTTTACGATTTCGTCGCGTCAATATTATGAACTTTAATATTCAAAAATTTTGAAATATTATTAATAATATGAAAAAAAGATTCATTATCAGATATAGATATACATAATATTTCAATATTCTTCATAAGACTATTTCGCTCAACGATGTTTTATTACTTTTAACCTTTAAACAAGCGTTATAGCGCTGCCATCGTATATGTATATATTTGTACCTAATAATTAAACAGAATAAACAAACGTGATGACTTCAGTATAAAGAGTAATTTTTTTATGACTTTGTGCACCATCACCCAAGTCGCACCGTTTCAGTCGGTCTAGTTGACCTTGAAGCGGAGAGTTCATATTCCAGTTCGTAATGTTCTCAAACTTTTGGTTTTCTTCAGATTTTGCAGTTGTGGTCCTCAATCCTCGTGGTGGTTGTCGTATCCACTAGTTGGGCGCCAATTGCAGCGGGGCGTTCTTGTTTGCTTACCGCTGCTTCATAAAAATGAACAACGCGTATGTAGAGTAGTTATTATTGACGAGTAATTAACTCGTCGTTAATTCATTGATGAAAATTTACAATTAGTAATTTATACATATATATTACATGGGTACAATACAAAATACATGAATCATATAAATATACAGTGGTTATATATATATTATTATTTACAAGTTATCCGTATGTAGGATGTGTCCGGTAGGGTCGTCGATACAATTGTCAATCCTCCTAGAGTAACCCCAATGCCCTATCAATCATCACGCAAATACGTGGGTTTCCCGTTTCCTAGTCCCGGGACAAGGGAGTGGGATATCTAGTTAGAACGTTCTACAGTATTGAAATACACGGCCGTTAATGGATGGAGATGGCACATCCAGATAGATTGCACGATGTCCAGGAGTGAACCTCGGATGTCCGTGGTTGTGGAGCCGCCGTGTGGAGTCCAATCAATGATCGGGTGGTCCGGGTGATCAGCAATTCCTGTTAATCGGTCGTTCCCGTATCGCACTCTCCCCTAGACGGGTAGAGTCCGGGAAGCGACCAAGAAATCGTAGGCGCGTTTCTGCGGTATCGTCCTGCGTAACGTGACAGGGTTCCGTGGGATGCTGCTGTGCGGCGATACCAGGATAGGTTTGTAGATTCTTACACTGTGGCCGTAAAACGGCCGTTTTAATAACACTCCGTACGGTGTTGACCCGTATGAGATCGGAGGCCTCCTAATGGATTGGCCGTCTCAACCGATGAACCATGTATACCGAGTATACCAAGGCACACCCAAATAGGTAACGTAGGGTCGGCTGTATGGCAGTTATCGTATTGAACTATCTGCAGAGCGGAAGGAATCCGGGAAAGGTACTGCGAACGGATCGATGGGCCGTGAAGTCGTCGGAGCTATTTTCGGTATTTGGTACTCAGGTAATTCCCGTATTGCACTATCTGCAGTGCGGGAGAAGTCCGGAAGCTTACCGAGAAATGATCGTATTCTTGTTAATCGACCTTTCCTGTATAGAACTGTCTGCAGTGTGAATGGAGTCCAGGAAGGTACCAAAAATTCTTTGGCGTGTCTTGAATTGTTGTTGCTGATTCTGATATAACTGCTGCATCTTCGTAAGATTCGTCGGAGCTGGTTCCGGAATATTCAGCGGTTTCTACTTCTCCTACTAATTAAGACTTCGATTATAGTTGATATAACGAAGTCTTGATGGTTGTAGGAGGAATGATAATTTTCCGTCGATGTCAATGGTTTTTAAGTCAAATGTTTGGCCACAAAGAGCAATTTATCGTTGGGTGTTCTCATAATAAAGGGTTGTTTTTTCTCTTCAAAAACTGCTGGTCTGCGGTTGCCGTCATCGCTAGTTTGCTGTTGTTTTTGTCAGCGCTGCCACACTTGTCACTGCTAACCCGGCACCAATTGGCTCCGGATCACCTCTGGTACGGAGTACTTTGCTCGTAGGTAAACCGCCATCAAAAATAAAACTTACGAGTATATACCTATTACAAAAAATAGAATTTGTTTACATTTCTATATTTAAAAAATGGTTTGTATGATAACATTTAATCAATTTTCATGTAATAGAAAGTTTTAATATATATTGAAGAGCTTCAAAATAGGAGTCAAAATGGCAGTGGGCTTTATTTACACCCACACGAGTTGTAAAGTCATAGTAATTTTTTCGAATTCGTATTTTTATAATGATATATGTACACGTAAACTCAATATATAAAATTATGAATGCGGCTAATTATGCGATAACGTTCATAAAATACATATTTTACTTTGAATTTTGGACAACATTATTTTTTTGTGTGTAGGATAACTGATTTTTTAATAACCATGTACGTACCTACTCTTTCTTATCTACTTTTCAACAGTTATTTATCAGTTGCATATTATCTATACATTTTTATGACTAAACTATTTTTATATTATTTTATGTTAGATTGTAATGTTAGTATTCTAATTTAGTACACTAATTTAGTATTCTCATCTCCCTTCCCCAAACACTGAAAAGCAGTCGGAAAAATAAGAACGATCACCAAAAACAGAAAGTGATAGTTGAATATAAGATAAACTAAAAATTTAGTCGCCAATAATCAGAAAAAAAGTTTATGACATTTTTGCTTATTTAAAATTTTTTAATTAAATATTTCAGAATTTAATCAAAAAACTATAAATCGATCGGTAATTAGTAGGCAAAATTTGTAAAAATTTGATGACCTTAATTATTTTTATTTACAATTTATCTAAAATAATCGTGTGCCTCGAACATATGGAAACCGTATGTATGGATTGTTGAGAGAAAAATCATTGTTTAACTGATTCAGAATAATTATATATATTATAATAAAAATGCCTTGTAATAATAATAATAATAAAAAAATTGAACTAAAAAAAATGGTTATATAAATGAAAGTCCACACTAAATTAATAAATACATGTCATATTTGAGCTCAAAGAAATACAAGAAATATTAATTAAAACAAATCTTGGTATAGTAAAAGCTTTTGTTTAGTCTTAAAAATAAAACTTTGAAGATTAATAATATTTTTAAAAACCAATTTTTTTTATAAAATTTGGAAGTTGAATTTCTTTTCGTAAATTAATTTTTAGTAATGCACTTAGTTTTGCATTTATTTTGATTGATCTTAATTATTAATTTTACAACTTCACATTCAAATATTACACATTTCACTTCTAAATTGTAAATCTTCTTCTCTTGAAATTTGCACTTGGTTAAAATGAACACCATATCGAAGTTAAATTTATCCATCATATTAGACACAAACTTAATTGAATTCTCAATTGAATTAATTTTTACAATTGCTTTAGTAGTTAAAACAATTTAGAAATAATACTGCTAATGCTAGCCATAATATTAGAAATTTAAAATCCTGAAAATTCTTTCTAATTATTATCTACCTTATTACGACGGACAGACACTACATTGATAAGACAAGTTTCACTTTTTATTTAGTAGTACAATTAACATAGTAATTTAAACCAAAAATCTAAAATTGTAATAATTTTGATGGACAAATCATAAGTTGATAAGATACATACGTCATGCTTAACTATAAATAGCGAACAAAACAAACAGGATAAACAGGACTGTCACAACCACTGCCGATATAGAAATAAAAATTGTTGCAGGGAGACCTTAAACATTATTATAGACATTTATACATCAAAAGAACAAATGTATACCATTCCACGATACATACTATCAATGTATTCAATTATTGGATAATTCCAATGCAATGCACTTTATTGTCGGGATATTGTGTAGAAATTTCGCCATGTCCGAATTTGTATATATCAGGATTTTGAATGCTTCCCATATGTATAATAATCATTACATCGAACTTATATTATAAACGTTTATGACATAATTTATAATCAAATTCCAATCTAAAATTATAAAAATACACAATACTGTCCGAAGACAAAAGGGATTTTTTTTTATTGAATATGAAATAAAATTACCATGGTGGTGACAAATATATTCATATATTATGATATCTATATAAGAACACCAGAACAGAGAAAGCACTTGGCTTTAGTATGTATACACGTCCGTAGCAGCGTAAGATTAAGAAAACATTATATTAACAGTTATATAGTGTAAAGTTTTTGGTATTACAAAAATATCTATATTTAAAATAAATGATTACAAAACGTAATATTTAATTTGAAAAAATTATTATAAAATAATTTTATTTAACCTATATTAATTTTCAGGTCAAGAAAATATATTGCATTCACAACGTCCTGAAGGTAAATTATTTTTAAAGAATTTCTCCAAAATATAAAAGAGTCTAATAAATACTTCTTTGCCGGAAAACAGTCTTTAAATCCAAACTAGTGTCAGTAAGAACCAAGTTGACGCTATATTAGATTACCACATTCCCCATTGGGCTATATTTATGTGAAACCTACGCCACGACAGGTATAGATCAAAACCGTCTAAAAACTTAAAAGAATAACCCAATATATATATTTAGCCCTATGAAACGAATAGCAACGAAACACTAATCAGAAAGTAAGATGTATGGTAGAAGTCAATAATGGTGAAGATATAACTGTAAACAAAACAATTATAATTTGTATACCTCATATATTATATTTTTAAACATTAATTTATATGCATGGCGTGTAATAATGGAGATACAATATATGTGTCAGCAATAATAATAGTATACAATGCAATTAACATTTAGCAACACCAATAAAATTTCAAAAATAATAAAACATTTCTTAAAACTACTTTTGTGAATCACAGTTTAGTAGTAGGATGAACAATAATAAATATAATTTACCCATCTTTAATAGTTTGTAACCTGCTGGCAATATCCATCATATTTTCACAATATATTTTTTATATAATTATTATTTATACAATATACTATATAATTTGATATGGTTAAATATAATTACAGTGCAGATTTTTGGAGAGCTCTTTTACTGTATGAGATCTCATATTTCCCATCGCCATTTAAAATCGTTTGTAGATTTTCACATTTGATTGAATGAATATTGTGCAATTTCGTTTGGAGCTATAGTAATGATAATTATTTGATGTTATTCATCCTTACTGCTAATCGTATGGAAGAGATAATTTGAATATTTTTAGTTTAAACACTCATCTCCAGAAATGTTTCTTTAAATTGAATATTTGGGTTATAGTAAAAGATTTTGTATAAGAATAAAAACAGGGTATTCTCACATATCATGTAATTATAATGGTAGATTAGTCCACTTTACAAGCATGATTATTAATTATATTGGAACAGATAATTTCTAATATATGCAATAAATTATACTTGGTATGTGTTTTGTTGAACTTAAATAATAAGGTTCTTATCTATATCTATATCAATCACAGTTCTCCGGAATTGTGAATGAACTTTTAATTTTTTCAAAAGATGCTCCCTGAACTTTTAAAAAACTTTTAAAAGACAACAATTATTTTTAAAACTTCTAGTTACAGAGGTTCCCAACCTGATATTTTACGCTCCCCTTGTAGATTTTAAAAAATCTCACGCCCCCTCCCCCTAAATCTAAACTTTTTTTTTTAGCATACTGTACAAATAAATAATAAAATATACGTAATGACTAATGAATATTATTTCTTAAATATAAATAATAAAAATATAAACTTCTTTTATCACTTTAATTAATTTTAATAGTTATTAATATAAAATGACTCTTTATTTAAGTATTTTAAGTATATAATAAAATAATGTAAAAAAAATAATATGATGGCTGACCATACTTTTTCTTTGATAATTTTTTATATTTATCTCGAGGTTGGAGAGACAGCATCTCAAGTCCGATTCAATATCAAGGCAACTTCTGTTTTTTGTTTTTATAACCGTCAAATTGGAGAACCTAGATTCACATAAATAAGTTAACGAAAATTGTAAAAGGACTTCATTTGGAATATCAGGATAAATGGGTCGGTATTTTATCCAAAAGTTTTCTAGCGAGTTACATCTGTCAAAAATCAATTTTCGCGCGCGAATCATTCTTCGTCTCGATTGCTTGGTCATTATTAATTTGTCTTTTTTTCTCCCGTTTATATAAATATTTTAATAAAAAATTTATTCCGTATTGACTGCTTGGGTCCCTCTAGCAATGAGTTCATGTCCCATAAGGGGGCGCGCCTCCTAGTTTGGGAAACACTGTTCTAATAATTCAATTTAAATTTTATAAAATATTCGAATTCACAATTATATTAACTAGCTTATGTAAAACATATATTAAATACTAGATTAAGTGCAACATCTACCTGGTGTAACTCCTTGTAAATAAGACTACTTGTAAATTCAACACCCTTTGAGTGCAAAACCTTGAAGTTGTAACTCTATTTGGGTATGACACCTTTTAAGTATAACCTTTTTTTGAGTGAAACACTACATAAGTGCAATTAATTTTTATTGCTAGGTTTTTTATTGTCCCCAGATAGAGATTTACGAATGTCAGAGAAAAAAAATGCGAACTTTCCACAGGGTAATAATAGGTACTATTTTACGTAGGTAATTTAAACGAACAGAACAAAATATAATAAATACTTAATAATAAAAGTTGCAACGATAAGAACATTTATTAAGATTTCGTTCACACATCGCATACATTGGATAAATATTGTTATTTTCGTAGACTTTGAAATCGAGAAAAAAAAAGCAAAAAATATCAGATTGGCATAGTAGAATTCGAACCGGTAGACCAGTATCGAAAGTAAGTCTGATAATCGACTCCCTATACCACTAAGCTATCTAATCGAGATCATAAGACCGTCGAAATTTTTCTAATTTAAATGATTCAGATAACGGACGGTAACGTGTTTCGACTCATAATATAGATAACTACACATATTGGGAACGAACGTTTCGGTCATACAGAGACGAATCGTAGACAAAAAAATGTTCGTCCAGGCGTTAAAAAGTCCGGGAAATCCGATTCCGACCTCCACGGTATTTAAATACGTCGGCAAAAGGTCAAAAATTCAGATTTTGGGATTTCGGGATGTTAAGACGACGGAGCGATAAACGCTGAAACGATAAGAAACGGACGATAGAACGGTTTTCTTCCATGCGATCTATAGAGTGAACACGGTGTGTACCTAACTTCGCATTTTTGGAAAAGTCGAAATACAGAAGAACGGAAAACGGAAAAATCTTAAATCCAAAGCACGACGGCCATAAAAACGGAAAAGAAAATACTCGCTCTGCCGCCGGTACGGAAAACAGTCAGCGGAATTAAATAAAAAGCTTAAATCTTTCTCTTCCATGAAACACGGTCTATTCGGAGTTAGTATATTTAAAATAGATTTATTTTACAATTCCATACATACTTAAATTATCAAAATATGTTTTCTTGTTTTTACATATGTTTATTAAAATAAACCTATGGATTTTTTTTAGATATTTTGAGGTTGAATTTTACTTGTTTACTAATGGTTTCGATGGATGCCCTTCTTGAGTGTTCAACAATTTAATAAGAATGGATAAAGAAATTTTAAGAATAAAATGGATGATTTTAGTACTGTTTTAAAAGATTAATAAACGTATGTACCTATTTTTCTAAGTGAGAAATACGCTTTATATATAGAGATTTAAAAAAATAGTAAACTTGGAGTCTGTATGAGTTCCTCAGATTTTTTTAAAATCAGGTGAACAATAGTCATTATGAAAAAATCGAGTGGTTTCTTGGTTCCAATATTAAAATTATCTAATAAGCAAATACAATTTTTCAGTATGATTTTCTGAAGTTCCGTATTGATCTAATGTTTTGAAGCTATGACAGAAGTACCTATGTAATCCCATAAACAGATATACTTGTAATGCTAAATATTCGTTCATCCCGCTTCCTGGTTATAAAGCACATGTTGAGGTTGTAACGTGACCAGTTTTCGAGTGTCATATATAATATAATAATAAATCATTTACGTACACCATTTCCCGCGTAAACAACCATCAATATCACATTATAAATTTTCCCTTTTATAATATCTCACTTTAACATCTATAATCTCCCGCACATATTACCAGCTGTACACCTCCACTCACGATTCAACACCGATAAGCGTAGACCAGCGACCTGAAAGCCGTTCGCCGGCACCACGATGGTTCGTCATTGATTTACTACCGTCGGAGTTCAATCTCTTCCTTTTATTTTCTGGAGATTCAATCACAACAACATTTCCACCTGCTCAAGACAACATAATTTTTTTTTTATTGTAATCAAATTCTTTTTTATGCCATGTAGCCGTAAACTATATTTATATGTTCCGGTCTATAAGATTGTGGACATGGTGACGGGTGATGTGTACCGGATGCTGTAATATGTATCTTTTTTATTTAATATTTTATATTCCTCTAGTAGGTTTTAATATTTCTATCGATTTTGTAAAAAACACATAATAATTTCATTCTTTCTTCCTAACAATAATCTTTTTCATTTCATTCAAATTTCAGTTTTCTCTCCTTCATTCGTTTATTATATAATATTTAAAGTTTTTCTCAATCAATAAAATTCAAATTATTCATTTTGTCATTGTGTATAAATAGTCTAGCCTATCGTGTATAAATTGTTTTCCCGGGTATAGATATCTGATAAGCCCGTTATCTATATTAAAATTGTACAATTGTGTCATATGCCTACGGAGATAATCTTTGTAAATTACCCGGTCTATCGCTAACACCATACCACTGTATTCTATTTTTCGCTTTAATAATTTAATAATTTTTGTTTAATAATAAAATTTTTTTTCAAATTTTAATCTTAAGTTTTTAATTTTTATTCCTCTCATCTATTTAGTTCTTAAGATAACATAAATCCGTTTGACTCCGGCTGCTTTATGCCTCGGTCTTACGATGGACCTAAGTACTGCCTTGGGTTTCTGTACCAACCTAGTCCTTTAGGGGACTACGGGGGTCACAAGGTAAAATCCCTAAATTAAATGTGTCTTTCTGCTTAGAAAATATCGTGATTCTGATCTTTGTCTCTATAGTCCCACATTTAGCGGTAGCAATTGAATTCATATTTAGGTTAGGAGTTAAAATATACTTTTTTTAATGTTTTTTTTTATTAATAATAAAATTCATAATGTTGTTGTTTAAACATTTTTAGACTTTTTTCAAACACGTAAGTGCCACTATGAGTTATATTCGTTAATATTATTATTAACATCATTTATGAAATTATAGACAATAATGTTGTAAAAATTAACAATTATTTTAAATATATTCTACCAATTTCACAACCTTCAGAAAAATAATTAGTGCATTATTGGTTGCTTGCATAAGTTATGATATTAGTGTAATATATTCGATATCCAAGGTATTCTATAGTTTATTTGGTCTCATCATCTTACTTGTCAATTTATGTTAAAACATTTACCCAAGTCATTCAAATCTGAAAATTGCATTATAGGCAATAGTTACCTAATGCCTTACCGTAAGATAAAACCTGTAGTACTACTTGTATTCTTTTACAGCAAAATCGCACGCTATTTTAGAAGTTTTTAAATTTATCCATTAATTTAATATTAGTTTTCAAAATCTATGTCTTCCAAGCAGCCTTTATTTTAAAATCAATTCAGTTATTTTTTTCAAAAACTTCCCAATTACTATTATCATAGAAAGTGATTATTTCACTTTCACATTATGAATTACTACTGGAATAAAATTATAGGTTTTGAACCATTCCAGTATTTCTGAAAACAAGATGTGACATTAATATATTTTGTAGTACTCGCCATTCCTTCTTACGTGGGGTGCAAGCCAAAGGAGTCTATAAATGTTTTAAATTGTATTATTAAAGTACACATTTTGACGTTTTGATAGAATTTTAATCGTTTATTTGAGTGAAAAATATACATATTTTCGTATTTTAATAATAATTAGCAAATATATTGGTGATACGTGAACGCCAGTGGATGCAATAGTTCCCTGTATAATTGTTATACGGATTACTAATCCTATATAATTCTCATAATCATTTAAGATTCAGATAAGAACAAAGTCACCCAGCAAATTATAAGAAATTATCTATATAATAGTGCTTAATACACTAAAGTCACAACGCCTCTTAAGTGGATATCATATATTTATCATAACATTCAGTTTTAAGTACATGTTAATATTTAAATATTTATTAAAAGTTATTGTTTATTATTGTAAAGCTTATAGTATATCATATCGTAAATTAACAGCAGTAAATCATGGTATGTTGCATAATATATATTTTATAAATAAATGAATAAATTCGCTTTAAGTTGATTTAAATTAATTGAACTGTAATATATAAGGAAGAATTGTTTGTTATAAATAATAATCAAAAGTTGGGCTCTGAAACTCCTAGTTTACACTTGTCCCCTATTTTTTACACAATATCACGACCATAACTTAAAATTGATGCTCCAAAAATTCGTTCTTTCTTCGGTGGATAATTCATCGCAACCTTCTGTAAGCATCGAGGATCTTATGTCAACTATAAAGGAATTTTATAAAGAAGTTTTAATCAGCAGATAAACTTTGTCTACTGCTCAAGCTTCAGAATTTAAAGATCTTATGGGTGACATTACAAAACTTTTCTCCTTAGTTGCGGATGTTAAAGTTGAAAATCCATTGTTATGCCAAGAAGTTATTTTGCTTAAGGAAAAATGTTCAAGCCTTGAATGTTCAGATTCATCTGCAGCTTCTTCTTTTATCGTCACTCATGTTTAACATGTAACTTATGATAGAGAAAAACGGGATAATGGAATAGTATATTATAGATGATAAAATAGCATTAGATAAAATTCTTCGGTCACTTGGAAATTATTAATATTGTTACTTCCAAACTTATTTATCTTTGTAGGCTATAGCATGATACTAACCGTCTATTGAAAGCCAGGGTATTACTCTCCCTCATAATTTTTGAATCGCCGTTTATTAAAGTAACTCCATACTCAACTAAAGGAATCATGCCGGAGAAGAATGACTACAAATAAAATATGTCGATGGATTTCGACATGTTATGCTTATTCAGCTAAAAAACTGGAGTTTCCGAGTATGAACAAATGTCAGCAGATCCTAAAGCCCGCACCTAAAGCTACGTCGCACTCCCTATAAACTCATATTTAATTCTATAGATCATCACCACACAAATAGTTATTTTTCTCATTTTCCCTTATGCGCTCATGCTAACTTTACTAATATTTTGTTTAGTTAATAGTGTTTTTCTACATACATCTAATCTTAATATGTGTTCCAATTGAAGTATATTTTACCTAAATATTCGTGACCTTAGGACAAAACTTACTGATATCAGATCTTCCTTTGTTCTTTTTTTCAATTATGATATAATTTTACTCACAGAAATCTTTCTCCAAACTTCCTTGATTCTGAGTTAGGCTTTAACAGCTTCCAAGGTTAGGCTTCCAAGTGTATCGCTAGGATAGAAATCACTTTAACAACTCAAGATGGAAATATTCTTATTGCTGCAAATAACTCACTAGTAGGTTTTTCTGTCAATAATATTGCAAATAACAGTGATTAAGTATTTGTTCCATTATCTCTAAACACTTTTAAATTACTTGTTAGAGCGGTTTATCTGCCTTATAATACTACTCTTTCTGTCGTTTAAATATACACTCTTCCATTGAGCAGTTGATAACCTCCTTTAATTCGTGTTCTGTTTTACTTTGTGGTGATTTTAATATCCTTAATTTCAATTAATCTAATGACCGCCTAGGTTGAATTGCCTCTTGGTCATTTTCAGTCCTTTCTATTCATTTTGCGAATTAATTTTCCTAACTTAACTTCTCTCGGTTCTCAGCTCAATAGTTTACGAAATGACCATGGTAGTATTTTTGATCATATATTTTCAAATTCCAATGTACTGTGCTTAAGCAACGGTGCTTCATCTCTTGTTAGCCCTGACTCTTAACACCCCCTTTGTACATTAAATATTCAATCCAGTCTAAAATTCAGTATAGGTATAATCATTATTTCCAAGATTTCAAATCTTGTGACTATCATTTAATTTTTCAATTTTTAAACACATTTAATTTTCTATTAACGATGCGGCTACTGTATTTATTACTGCTAAGGACTTTTTCACCCCTAAATTACCTCAATGGATTTCTCTCGACCTAAAATATTTGAAAAAAAATGTGTTCGTTATATTATTAAATGCTCGAACTTATTCTCGGATTATCTTGTATTTTCTGAACTGAGGGCTAAATGTAAACGTCGCTCTAAAAATAATTATAACTTATATTATAAACATTGAGAGTCCATCGTCTTCTTGTCCTGCTAATTTCTGGAAGTATGTTAAGGATTTATAACATAATCAACTGATTACTCGTCTGTTCATCATAACAATGTTTTCTCATCTTCCTTTTTTAAATTATTTGAATCGAAGCAAACCGGACCAGACCGGACCGAACAGAATAAAAAATACTATAGTTTTAATAATAGATAGGTAATATATTGAAATATATTATGAGGTACATTCTTGCAAATTAACTAAAAAAAGGTAATATAAAACGTCTGTGTTTGTAAGGATATGTACGCTGTCGCACTTTCCCTAAAAATCACGTCAATTGTGTAGCTGAGAATGCGGAATGTAACATACACGATGGTAAACGGAAACGTCGGAAACTAGATGTCGAAAATCGTAATGTCAATGTGGCCAATGTGAGTACTAGGATGTTTAGAGGGTAGGAATCAACAAAATCTCCGATGGCCAATATTCGTATTTTGTCATAAAAGTGATAAACATTAACTTATATTTGGAGTTTGGACATACCTAATAAAAACGCAATATACAATTAAACAGAATGCGGCCATGTACAATGTACATTATCTAAATACCCGGGATTGAATAATAAATTTATATTTAAATATTTTACACATAAATGATAAATTTTGTTCTCACGAAATAAAGTAGGACCCATATTGGACAGAACCAAATTTTTCGAATTCGAGACTTACTAGGATCGGATCGCACAAATTAATTTGAAACCAGACCGAACCGAATATTTTCTTGAATAACCGAATTGAAACCGAACCGAACCAGTGATAATTTGTACATAGGAAGTCCGAACCACAGTCCGGTTCGGTCCGGACCGGTGAAGACTGGACCATGCAGAGCTCTACCTCCTACTGATACTCCTTTTAGTATCATTATTTTGGAATTAATATCCAACATACATTTTACTCAGAATGATCTGCTTCTTACCCTTAATTCTTAACGAATATAGTATCAAACGGCTCTGATGACATATTTACTTGCAATCTTTATAATTGCCACCATTCAATCATGTATCCCATTTTTTCACTTTTTCTGCGCTCCCTTGATAAAGGGAATAAATCTAAAACTGGTGATCCATTTAATGTTGAATATTATGGATCTATTTCTATTATATCTTATTTAGCCAGACTATTTGGACCTTTAGTAATTTTAAATGTGTCAAAAGAATTTTAAATCAGACAATTATCGATGAGCAGCATGGCTTTAAGGTTGGGAAATCTAACATTACTTATGGTGTTGTGTTTTTTCTTTTTTAAATTATTCTATAGAAAGTAGAGGTCAGGTGGATGTAATTTTAATCTTCTTCAGAAAGTCATTTGATACAATTAATCATCTCTTGCTCAGAGAACTCGAACTAATTGGTTTAGGTAATCCTCTTCTTTCATTACTTATATCTTACCTCTCAGAAAGAAAGCCATTTGTGAAGGTCCTTTAACCAATATCTGTCTGTTAAGATATTCCTTCAAGCTTTCTTCTAGGAGGGCATTTCAGTCCTCTTTTTATTATCTCTTTAGTTAACTTTATAAACAAATGGGTTACTAAGGCAAAACTCCTTTTATTTGCTCATAACATAAAATTATTTTTGAAAATTGACTCTTTTGATAGCTGTCATACCCTACAGGCTGAGTTGAACATCTTCTATTTGTGGATTAATCATCTTAGCCTTGTCTGACACTCAATGTGTATAAAATAAATTAAGCGTGTGGTTCTGTTTAAAGACCTTGGGATTTTTTGTTCCCTGTCCTTGGGATTTGAGCACCACATTAACACTACTACTTGTAAAACACTTAAGATCTTGAGCTTTGTTAAACGTAACACATAAACATAAACAAATGTTTTCATCAGCTTCGTCTTTTCACTATCTTTATTTCGTCTTGATCAGATCTGTACATGAATATTATGCAATAGTTTGGTATCTATGTCTGGCTAAAGATCAATTGAAAATTTAGCTTGTACAGTATAAGTTTCCCTCGTTCATTTCATATATTCTTAAAATTGAACACCCTCAACATGACTACTTGCTTATTTGCAGGTTTCTTCATATCCCCACTCTTTATTTACATCGTATTGAAGCAGATCGATGTTTAATTACCTCACTTCTAAATGGCACTTCTAATGTTTCAGATATTCTCTCTGAAATTTTTATCCATGGTCTACTCATCGTACTAGAGAGTAGAGACCATTCTCTTTTTATATTCTATCCCACTCTACATCATATGGTAATAACCATTCATTGCATACATTACATAGAATGCTTTGCCTTGCTAATAAATATTTATTTTAAAAATACTGTTTATACTTTTGTCATTCTAATTACTGTTATCTTTGTTTTTTTTCATAACATTTTTCCTTTTTTGTAAAATACTGGTTGAGCGTTGATTAATAATAAATAAATAAATAAATAAACAAATTTAAAAAATGAACATTGTTATTTTTTATAGTTCATGTATTTCCAATAATATTCTGCTTGTGGATGCACGGTGAATATTTATTAAATTATAATATTTCAATAAGATATAATATAAAAAGGATATTTTTTTCTGATAATACTTAGTATTGTTGCTGCTTATTAAATTATTTATAATTATATATTATTATGTGTAAAAATAAAAAAATCAATAATTTGCAATCCGTTTATTCAGGAAAATGTTATTCTTCTTATATAGAAAAAAATAATAATACTGGTTATATATTATATTACAACAATATAACATACATACAAAATATCTCGGGACACAATTTTTGTATTTTAAAAAATTCTTGGTCCGCAATTTCGAATGTATAATCGTAACCTTTAAACTTGTATATATACAGTGTAGCTGGACTATTTAATAGATGCAATTACTTTTTTCTATTGAATATTTTAAAATTTTTTTTTTAAATTATTATTATAGCCTGGTGCTATAATTAAAATATTTTTTTATTACATTTTAACATATAATATGTGACGACCCACTGTAGACAATAACCGTCGACGAACTCACGGTTGATGCGAACGACACAAATTTCGTATGTATTTAAGAAATAAATGTAACCACGAGATTGTTAACGTAGATGTGCCCTCGGGCATTTATTGATCGCACGCGCTAACTGCGGGTAACTGGAACACAAGACGTAGTGCGTGAACAAGAAAAATAATGTAACAGCAGCAGAGAAATACCGCGGAGTTTATTGCAGAAAAAATAAAAACAAATAAAATTAATAAATAAGTAATATGTAAGCAGTGTTATAACACCTGAACAGAAAGGACAAAAAAAAAGTAAATATATGGTGTCGCGAGACTTGGTTCGAACGCGGGTTGAACAATCGGACGAGGAAAAAAAATATAAAAAATAAGAATAACAAAAGACGGGATTATGTTCGATCGCTGCGGTGAACGAGAGAGAAGAGGCACTCACTGCCCCGTCGGTTATTGGACCGGTTCGCATCGTGGTGCTTGAGCACCGGCGACGATCCGCGATCTGCCGGTTTTGACTCGTAGGGGCGCGGCGGCAGTCTGCCGACGGTGTGTGTGTCACCGGCCGGCCGCGTGCCGCGTCGAGTAATTCGAAATTAAAAAAAAAAAAATCAAGAGAACCATTTTGTTGATCTGATTTTTAAAAAAATTGTGATATCAAAAGCTTTTAGTAACGTTGAATCAATTATTTATAAGGAATTTCTAAAACTTGTTAAAATGTGAATATTTCTATTTAATAGGTATCGATAAATATTTTTTCCATGAAATGCGGTCTGATTCATGATAACAATTTTATCATTTTAACAGCGAATATTATATTATCATAATAATATTATGTTATGTAATTGTCGTGAAAAATTATTATTATATATAACAATATAACAAATAACAATCCAAAATTATGTAAAAATAACAATTTTCAGCGAGTTTCAAGTGATTAAAAGTGAAATTATATTAATTAATATTGACAATGAAAAATTTAATTATCAATTTATTTCACGTTACTTACATTTTATAGTACAGTTCTAAAAGTGCACTATTTTCTGTAGGTACCTTTTAATATTGTTGTCGACTTTGAAATTATCGATGGTATTTAATAAACTGTAAATAAATTACTGATTGAATAAAATATTTTTGATATATTTAATAATACATACTCATGTTATTTAATATTTTATATTTAAAAAGAATTGATAGTGATGCGATGTGTTAACAAAAACAATTTCTACCTATATGAAAATATTGGTACCATCCACAATTAATATTATTTATTATTATAGTAACTAGGTATTGTAGTTTTGACTTTCGGACCACTGAAATAATATGCGATCTATATCTTATCAGAGTGTAATATTTAGCTATCGCCAACTAGTTGTATTACATAGTTTCATATAATATAGATATTATTGTATTATAGTTGTAATACACATGTATGTAAATAATACTAAATATACATTAAAAATAAAACTGACATACCTACATACATTAATAATAATTTGTAACATTATACATTTAAGTGTATTGTATACCTACTAAAAGTAACATTATATAATATACATACAGTTTTATATGATTATATAAATCACTTATCTGCAACACTCTTAGAGTAGGGCAAAGATAAAATAAAAAACAAAATATATTTAAGGTTCACAATTTATTTGAAAAAAATAATTAAAAATAAAAACTACTAAGTATTGAATTACAATTTCTTAGATAACATTAATAGATTTTATTAGGTATATCAATATTAACAAATTAATTAAATCGCTATTTTTCCTTTTCTTCTGATCCGCAAGATTTCATCTACCAACAATTGGTTAAAAACACAAGAAATATTAGAATTTACTTAATGGATTGATTATGGAAGTAAATTTGTGTAAATTATAAAATCAATTGGTAAATAAACAATATGTAAATTAAAATTCACAGAACAATAACAATAAAAATAATTTGGATAGAAGTGGTTTTAAAAACATAATTCAAAATGTAGGTATCTATATTTAAATTTAATATCATAAATTTAAAAATACTAGGTGATTAAAAGTTATAAAATTCATAAATAATAATAATAATAATATATAGTAAATATTTATCCGGATATTTTATTTTGTGCTAAACAAATTTTAAATTCTAATACCTTCAATATTAAAATTTGTTAATTCAGCAATAAATATTGATTTTTTATTAGATTACCAACTTCCATAAATTTAATAAAAAATTGTGCTACATAAAGAATACTAGTATTTATACTTATGTACCAAATGCTTTTAAATAATCCGAGTCACATAATAATTGTTTTTTTTCTTACTTTACACTATTATTCTTTAAATTTGTATAACATTATAAACTACCTAGGTATCTACAACATATTAAAAATAAAAAATAAAATGTAGGTACTTATTTTAAACAATACCTGGTATAATAATTTATCCATTAGTTCATCCAATATTGATTGATTGCAGAGCTACAATTCTGTATGTTTTATTGAAACTTGTACCTAGTATACATTTTTAATTTATGTTCATAGTTCATATCTACAATATATAATGAATTAAAATAATTTTGATTCTTAATATTCAATATTTATTATTAAAAAATGTATAAAGAGTTAAGAGCTTATTTAGCTATACTTAAACATTGTGTCAAGACATTTTATTACATTTGGTTATGTTACTCTTGAACCAATAGCTTACAATGTATGTCGTGTATTCTTGATTAAATTTCGTTAGGGGCAACGTGAATGTGGATGTCCACCTTGTTTGACATTTTCTTATAGATAATTTGAAATAGAAGCTTAGATCCACTAATATACTTTTGTGGTGATACACAAACTCAAATAATTCATCATAATATGTTAAAATCAAATTGTTTAAACATATAAATCATTTAGTAACCATGATGTTTGTGTTTGTAAATAAATGATAGATTTACGGTTTTAAACTTTTAATAAATACTAATTCCATTTTCACAATCAAAAATTATTAAAATATTAAAGTATTATTAACTAGTAATTACAGTTAAACTATTATTATTTCAGTAAACATAAAAGCACATTTAACATGAGAAAATCGTATTTGCCATGCGTTTTAACTTTATTTTGATATACATCATATGATATCACTATTATCATATTACTATATTTGGCGGTCCAAAAATTTGTTGTTGGTCATGAGTGATAAAAATTATTCCTTGGAAAAAAATAAAGTGATATTGGCTATGTTGTATATAATGAAATATCAGAAAAATAATTCATTTTTTATAAACTTTAAAAATTGTTTAATAAATAATTAACTCAACGTCAGTAAAAACTTTTGACCTCAAAATTTTTTTTAAAAATCAGATCCACAAAATGGCTATCTCGATTCTTCATCGATTAAATCAAATTTTGTTTAATTCCTATACATTGATATTTAAGTTAAAAATTATAAGTTACGCCGCTAGGCTGTAATAATAATTTAAAAAAAAAAACTTAAAAATATTCAATAGAAAAAAAGTTATTAGATCTGTTAATAGTCCTGTTACACTCTGTATATTATTATAAAAATAAGAATCCAATTTTACCCATTATTACAAAAATATCTGTATTCAACCGTTGTTAATTTTTCAATATCATAAATATAGTACGTGTTATACTATCTATAAAAATCCATAAAAATTATTGATTTTACAAAATTCCTTAAATTTAAAATGTATTACCTATATAGAATGTTCATCTATAAAATGCTAAAAAAGTTTAAAATAATATATAAGTATAATAAGTAAAATGTTTTAGAATATAATTTTTTATATATTGATTTATATTGCAGGAGAATTGAGTAAGTGCATTTAAAATATTTTATTATACATTACATATTTACAATACATATATATTTCAACAATCGATATATCGAAACTATAACAACTCTATAAAATGAATATAAGTAATATATATGTATAATGCAAAATGCTGGAAATTCAATTATTCTAATTGGTACTCACCTAAATACTTGTAAAATATGTATGTTAGGAAAAAATGTGTGTACATTTGAAAAAAATATACATATCGTCCATAGAAACAGAACCTAAATACCCAATAAACATAATATAATAGTAGTAAAGTGAAAAATCCAGATTTATAGCTATTAGGTGTGTTCGCACTTTTAGTTTATAAACCATTTCAGAACTATAAAAGGATATCCCCCTTCCCCAATAAATATTTCTCATGTCTACTTATATATAATATTGATCTAAAAAACGTATTATTAAATCAGAAAAATTCAGAATTAAAAATAATATAATAATGCAAGGTGTTATTCATATTCTTATGTCATTTTAAGTGGAGTTTTTTTTTTATATTAAGTATTAATATCTATATTCTAGATGCTAACTTACCACATTTATCTTTAATAAAAATTAGAATATAAAAAGAATGTTTAAACTGTATTTAAAATGTAATTACCTACTTTTCATATTTATATTATGCACATTGATGGTATTGTAATATATGCAATACCATATTACATTACACACTTGCATTTTCTGTCTCCGTCGATCTAATAAATAATATAGCAAAATTACACATCACAGAATTGAAATTATATCGTTTTGTTTAACTTTAGAGTTTAAACGATTATTATGAAATTTAACGTGAAAAATAATTTCGACTGAACTTCGTTGGGTTTTTTGTAAAATATTGTCTGAAAAAAAATTACGGCATTTTTAGTTTTTGATATATTCATGTAGTTTTAACTTTTTTGTCAGACGATATTTTACAAAAAACGTAAAGAGCAATATTGTCATATGCAATTCAGACAGACCCATTTAAGACTCTGCATATATTTGGATACTCCAAAAAATAACGGTTGTATGGCTTTTTCATCAAATTACTTAATCATTCCATAAGATATATGTAGTATTAATTAATTTGGTTTTTTTTTTTTTTTACTAAAATAATAACAATAATATACTATTATAAACATAATTTTAATACTAAATAACATAGTATTACATAGTGTTCGGACGTAATCATAAATGCCAATTGGACCGCCGGTATAAAATGTACTTCGTACTTTTATGATCGCGTGCCTTGCTAGCGGCCATTATCCGATCTACATATAATATATATATAATATATATATAAATATTGAAATAATGTAAAAACAATTAATATAATGAAATTAACAATACATTTTAATATGAAAAAAAAAATTTATGTTAAAAATGTATTATTCAAAATTTAAACATAAATACCAAAGTTTAGATTCATTATCAAAATTAAACTCAAAATTAAATCTAAAAGATTGTGTGTGAAATGATTCATAAAAGGTAATCTTAGACCTGGAGTAAAGAGTTGGAACCAACCATCCTATTTTTTCAAAGATTTTAGGACATATAATATTACCATTTAAAATTTTAAGAATAAATAACACATAATTAAATTTACGTCTGGAAGACAGTGAATGTATACCTAATTTAAAAGCAAGTTCTTTTAAAGGATAATTTATCATATACTTATAAGATACATATCTTAAGAAGTAGATTTGTATGTTATTTAAACGGTTTATATAACCAAATTGAGGTGTATTCCATATTATAGACCCATATTCTAGATCCGAACATACCAGAGAACAATATTGAGGTTTTAAATATTGAATATTTTTAAAATCTCAGCATTGACGTTTAATAAACTCCAACATGGCCATCGCTTTATAATAAATAAATGAAATATGTTCCAAATAATATTTACCGGTTTTTATTACTTTTTGGTTATTATTTTGTTGTATTTTGTTTTATGTTACATTATTTTTAAGTCCCTTTGTTGTCCAGCAGCATATTAGTATACCATAAATTGCTAGAGAACCGTATATAAATCCTGAGAGCTCATTGCCTACATTTCGTTTGAGATAACACGGTACAGTAGGTACTGATAATAACTCGAAATTTTGAAAATGAATTTTATGAGTAATTATTACCAAAGAATAAGAATAATTATTTATTACTTATTAATGATATTAAAATTAAACTGTGTTAATAACATTAATTCGGTTGTTTTTCTTTTTTTAATCGGTTTGAGAATGTAGATTCTCACTTTTGAGCAGCTTAATTAATGTACTTAATTAACTTACTTAATGAAAAAAAAGTATGTGATTAACTATTATTAATCCAGTTTATTAAAATAAAAATTAAAACTAACAGTATCTACAAGTAATATAATAAAATAAAAGAATACACATTATATGATACGTTAGTTTGGTTGTGTTAATACATATTAACGTCGTCATCCTACATTATAAGTTAGTCGATAGCTACATCTAAAATATTATGCTGTTCTCAGTAGTTTAATCCATTAAGAATGGAGTTCTTAACAGTACTTTAACTTGTACTATATTATCTCAAACGAAATGTAGCCAATGAGCGCTCAGGATTTATATACGGTTTTCCAGCAATGTATGGTATACTAATGTGCTGGCCGGCACACTTTTGTGCCCATTAGGATTTAGTATTGTTATTTTAATAGTAGGCTGTCATCTGACAACCTTGAATAAATTTACATTATTTACATTCCATTTACCGGTATCTATACCTATCCTTCTATCCATACAGTCCATACAACTAAAGCTTAGTTTTTTTTTTACACATAGTATATAATATATTACACTGTATTTAAATAAATTTTTATGGATTCTAATCTAGATCATACTGACCTATATTGTAAGTAATCTTCAAACAATTTATATTTGATTTAATATACAATTATAAATAATTACCTCATTTTTACATTTCATCTTACATTAGAGAAAAATATTTTGTTAATATATGCAACTTTTGTAATTTGGAATTATTGACGATATTATGAATTAGGTCGTGTAATTAAATATAATTAAAGTACAATTAAGTCGTTGGTCCTATAAAATATAAATAATATATTATGTTTATTTATTTTTTCTGGAACTTAATTTTATGGAAGAAGGAGTCGAGTGGGAGTTCTGATGTAAAGAACATTACTTATATTACTTATTTACTTTGAAAGCTGGAATTTGTTGTCATTTTTATTGAACTAATTTAAGTAAATTTACAGTAGAAACATGTCAGACTTATCTCCTCTTATTGAAGGCCATAACATCATGTAAAATGTTTTTATAATAGTACCTATTCTTATTTATTTTATATATATATTTTATAATAATGGATGACATTATCAATAACGCGTCTATAGATAATTCATTTTCTATGTATTATTAACATAAAATAAATATTATTAAATATTTATGAATTAATTAATTCATATTTTTAAAATTAAAACTTTAATTGTTTAGGTATTACATCTTTAAATGTGCAAATTTATGGTGTTTTCTTCATTATGTTACATCGTTGTAAAAAGTCTATGAACTGAAAGTTTATCTATTTCTATATTATTATCTAGTTTATACTACTGAAATGACGATATACAACAAAATTAAAAAACACAATATTAATTACTTAATAGTTAATACCATATAACTGTTCTAAATAGTTCTATATATATTATAATTATAACTATTTTGTTAATGTTAATCTAGACACCATAAGTTATGAAATTGTTTGTAAGTGATTTTTCTTAAATAATATATATTTAATTGAATTCAAAATTATAGATAAATATTTATTGTATTAATTTTCTTCTCGAGTATAGTAGATAAAATATTTTATTAATATATACTTAATGTTTTATAACTTTTATGTTTTGGAGTTTTTTACGATATTATAAATTAGATTATGCAATTCACTCATTGCTCGAATATAGTAAGATATATACTGATCGTGATTGATATAAATTGAACCAAAGTAAATTAGATTGTGTGAATACGAACGGTGGAACTAAACATTACCATGTTGCGTTTAATAAAACATAAAACTCTTAAGTCCTTTACTACAGTGATTTTTATATGGCGGTAAAAAGTCAGGGATAAAGATAAATGGAAGCTCACCTTAAATGATGAAAAGATCACCTTAAAATAGGAAATCCTTTTAAGACGAATGCCTTCGAGAATGTTATTGTAAGGTGTAGGAATACGACACCAAGAAAAAGTCAGAACACGGTATTTATTTAAATTCAAAAAAGGTCTAGTAGCTGTATTAAAAACGAAAATATATTCAGTTCTCATTGGAGAATGTAATGGCTATAGATATCGTATATTATCAGATAGATTTTCATATCATCATCAAATAAAATGTTATATCCACTTATAAATTGAATTAACAAGGAGAATAAGAGAAGAGGAATGAAATGCCCACCCGAAAAGACAACAGATGGAATATCAGACAAGAAGGAAATGAATTTATGCATTTTAACAAATATTGCTTTCTATTAGATAAGTATTAGCTTATCAGATAAGAAGAGGACTATATACACCAAGTAAATTGAAATCATTTATGAGGAGTTTATGATCAACAGTAAACAACACTTTTTAAAAATTGATGAAGATGACATTTACTTGATCAATGAAGTCAATAATATATTTCTTTCTGATACAACCACAATGAAAAAATATACAAAATTAAAAGCAAATAAATCTAAAAGACAATAAGTATCTTATTGATGATACTTATTATTTTAATTAAATGATAAATTATAACGAATATATTCAAGTACATACAATTTTTTCTGTCAAGTAAATAATATTTAAAATTAATAATGTAATAAAAGCGGTGAACACTAAATGTCTATAAAAAAATCAATTTTATTAGACTAATAAAATCAGTGATAGAAAACGCAATGGTCAATCAAAAAAAAAAAATAAAAATAATTATTCAAAATGTCCACCATTTTAACAATACTACCTATTACGTACTTATAATAACACTTTTTGTATACATTTTACATTTATGTCATAACTAGTAATGGCCCAGTGACTATTATATAATACATATTATTATATATTATAATTTATATAAATATATATATATATATTATACTATAGATCGTATACTGGACCATATTTTGGTATTTCGGAACATTAGATTACAGACTAAAATATATTTTAACCTTACAATATGCAATTTATCCACCCTACAGAACTACGGATTTATATGAGATCAATAGTATAAAATATCAAGGGTAATGGATATAAATTCTATTAGGTATAGAACATATATAATTTAGAAGTTTTATTATTTTATTTCTGTTCAATCGTCTGGTATGTAATAGATAAATATAAAATAATTATATTGTTTATTACATAACAGTTTAATGAAAAGTTACAACTAAAATTTGCATTTGATTGCTATCAAATATTAAAGTAAATTTACCATTTCCAAATTATATTAATTTGATTGAATATGATGCATGTGGTAGTTGTATTAAATTTGAAAGTAATGATTATATACTATATAACTAAGCAAATGCATAGAGTAATTTACTATTGACACAGTATTCAATATCCATGTCTTAAAAACTAATATAACACAAAATGTATAATTTTTATAAATAGTCAAAATTTTAAATTATTCCTTTTTATAAATTATTAATGACATTAATTTTATTAAGTACGAAAATACACATACAGTAAAATGTATCTTTCCAATCCATATATTCGATTTATAAATAACACTATTATTGAAGTTTTGATTTAACTTGTATTTTCAATATTTACAGATAATACATGTATTTGTAAGTAAACTTACAATATTTTAAATATATACATTGTACCATTGATTATAAATTACTATACTTGGCCACCCGTATATAAAATTGTACGTATGTCAAGTAGCGGATACTCACTTTAAGCGCTGCGCTCTGATGTTAGTTATGGCGGATGGCGTAGAGTATGCTAGCAGTCACGTCGATTTTGGCGCACTCGAGCACTGGAAACGAAGACATTTCACTCATGAAATCATTAATCATAAATCCGCTTATGGCCGTGCCCGTCTGATGATAAACTATAGATCAAATTTTATGTTCGTATATTATTGTTTTTTTTTTCTGTTAACGCTTTGTATGTTTTGATTAATTTTAATTTTACCTACTCGAGGTACTCACAGAGGTTACACGACATGCACAATGATCTGCCGTGCCTACCATTCACCATTCGGTTCTCGTATGCCAAAACTGATTGATGAAAGATTGAGCTTTCCAAATTTGTTTAGTTTACACTCACAGAAACTACTGAACAGACAAAAAAAATGGCCTCTACAAAGTACATCACCATAGAATGCACTAAAATATTGTTATGTTCAGTATTTTATTAGTATGAATAAAAGAGCAAACGTAAAAATATAATATGGTATTTTATTCTTAACGTTAGCAATTGTAATAATAATGCAAATATAAAATATACAGTAATTAAACGATGACCGGTAGACAACCTCTACTGCTTATATTATTGGACACTAAATGTACATTATATTGAAATACTGAATATGCAACATCTCTTTCCTTATAAAAATTTAAATAGTAATAATATTATGTAGATAAAAATAATCTTAAATGTAATATATTATTTCTGGCTTAGTAATTAATATGCTTATAGCTAATAGTGTGTAATATAATATAAGTGTTATAGTTTATTGTAATTTTACATTATTCGTAGTCACCCGGGAAATATCACTGAAATGGTCTAGATCAAATTGTTCTAGGAATTTTGTCATTGACCAAAGGATTGGGATCTAAGTCTAAAATTACTTCGGTGTTTTCCGAGCCTACATTTATGTTAGTAATAGGAAGCAGAGAATCTGTATCATTTCTAAATGTTGATCTATCTACTAATAATTAATTGATGTACTTTTCCAAATAGTTCTATTGTCAAGTTATAAATCTTAAGTATTGCTGCTATTCTAAACTATTAGAAAAATCTTCAGTGCATTCTCCCATTCTAACCACGTTTAATACTTCTGATAGTCTGATTAAATCTAATGTGAACCATGCTTGTTCGTGTATGACATTTATATGAACACACTCATAATTTTCGTTCTTTATAGTATTGTTTTGGTTAATTTATAAGTGATAGAAAATCTGCTGAATTATCATTAGAGGTGATATATTTAATTTCAAAATGAAATGACTAAAGGACACACACATACACATTCTGACAATATTTAATTAGCGAAACGGAACATGTTACCACAACTATGCACAAATGACAATCCGCGCTACCTGAAACGGCGAGAAGATTATACCAAGAAAAAAAGAATCATCACGACCGGAAACAAAACACACCAGATAGCACGGATTCAGAACACCGATAAGAGCGTGGCCAAAAACAAACAATGAATAAAAACAATTGGTCTTAATTAGCTATTCGCCTCCGATTACTGTCCAAACTAATGATTATGCAAAGAACAACGATATAGGCATCTATCGGAAAGACAGGATGGATAAAAATGAGTATAAGAAACGACAACGGTGATAATCCGAGTTTTACGTACGACCGATACCGACAATTATGTAGATATTGGCGATGACCGAACATCGAAAATCACGTTTCTTCAATATTAATATTTACTCCATATACTTATGATTTAATATTGGACACCTTCTCTCGGGACAAAATTTACCACTGCGAAAGAAAGGCATACATCAGCAACATTCGACGGTGACCACCACCGACGGCTAACAACAGAAATGGCAACCACTGCTCTCATCACCGGTGACAACGCAAGTGGACCAAGGCGACCACCATTGGCGACTTGCGGCGAGGATCAACGTCGACCTCGCTTTTCGGGCCTCTTCCTTCTCGCCACGGCCAATTATCTGGTTGCGTTTAGATAACGCACTACGCCTCCTGATTGGTTTGGCCCACGTTCTCCCTATAATCCTCTGGCCCTGTAGATCCATTTTATCCAGAGATTTAGAGGGGTTCAACATACCTTTCTGGGCAGGTTATAGGGAACGTTCCTCCCAGACAAGGGGTCTGGTAGGTCATCGACCCCCAACTACCATATAATATTGAAACAAATATTACAAACTACATAGATACTGGTCAGTCCTGGAATGGTTTTGATAATTTTTCGGGAATAAAATATAAACATTAAACAGTATACAAATTGTAATGCTATGTGGTTCATTCAAACATAGTTTAAATGACCTACTGTATCTATGTAACAAACTATATGTTAAAATCTTCAGAGCGTTTAGAAGAAAATATATAGAACTTTTGAATTCTTATTAAAATAATACCGTAGCCGCCAAATTTTAATTAGTATAAATAAATATGGTTAAGCGTACGGAAATATGGTATAAGAATTACCTAACATGGTGAATAAAATCTATATTGCGGTATAAATGTTAAAAATTCCTAGTCTCCAACAAAATACCCATATATTATTAGAGTCTCATATAATTGCCAAGATAGTGGCATTTAACGCTATACAATAACCTATTATCTATACCCAACTCGTAATTCGAGTGTGCATATGATTTTTGATATTTCATAGTTAAGTGAATGTGTTATATATTATTTTATAATTAAAATACTGATAAATTAATATATATAATATATAATATATAAGAGTTTATAATATATAATACACAAATTGAGTAATAACATAATATACGTATGATTAACAGATCAATTAAAACAAGATAAATACAATACCGGAACAACTTCTAGTAAGATCATTTGCATTTGTATATTTTAGATGTATAACACATAATTAAATTAACTTAAAATGTCAATAAAATATATACCATAAAATTAAGTTTAGTGTCATGAGAACAGTGTTTGAGATTGCAATTATGTATGGATCATAAAAACGTATAGTAGATAGATAGATATGTTAGAGTATGTATACAGCCAAGATAATTATGTTAAAGTAATTTAGTTGAATGACTAAAAAAGATTCAATGAGAAATTTTTACATAAGAGGTAGTATAGGAGAGGCGTAAGTAGAATAAAAATAGAAAGAATAGATTGAGGTGGCTGGAAAAAGTTTTAAGGAGGAAAGAGACAACGGCAATAAGATTAGGTAAAGAAATATAAGTTAATGTATTGAAAGGGAGAATGTAAATACTACCTTTCATAAATTTTTTATTATATTCTACATCACGTATCTTAAATGACATAAATATACATCATAATACGTATGAGATTACATACGTAAATTATTATTTTTCATATTATTAAAATATAAATTTAAATCGGCAAAGGCGTAGTTTATAGAATTGTTCTTGAATTTTCAATATATTATGGTGTATTTCATGTATGTACAAGTCTAAATATAATTTCAATAGTAAACTTAACGATTATAATTTGATTGCACTACATTATTTAAGTTCACAATCTAAATTTTTTCAAAAAAAACTTTGCACTTTATGGAGAATTATATTAAAAAATAATGATATTTTTGAATAAACGTTCCTCTTAGTTTATTTTTTGTAATATAAAGTTAAATATAACTCTATAAATATGATTACATTATCAGATCAACAACATAACGTATAAGAAAATATAAAATTATCTGCTACATATTTTTAGGTTTTATACTACGCAGAAAATTTATAATAATAATATATTGTCATAAAACGTACTATATTAATTAAAAAAAAAAAAAATATATATATATATATAATTACATATGTATGTGCATATATATATATTGTTTTATAATATTATATAACGTTTAATTTCAGAAACTTTTAATCTTACAAATTTAAGTGATCGAAGTATGTAATTTCTTCTAAATATTTTATTACGATTAATATATAATATACATAAATTATATATCACATATACACATATATATATTTCTATTTATTTTGAAGGAATTTGATAATTGACGATCCACATGAATAATAACAATGAATAATGAAATAGATATTTTGAAACAATAATAAAATGTATAACTTATTAAACATCTCTTAAATCCACCTCTATAAATCAGTTACGTAATAGGATAAAAAATATCAATTATAGTTTGAGATATAGTTAGTTACCAATTTTAAATGGCATTTGGAGAAACACTGGTAATCATTCTTATTTCATTATCATTATAAGCATTCGTAAACAATATGGAAGATCGTTTGCTTTGGATAAACATAATCGCAGTTCAATATTGAGGATAGATACAATTTAACAATTTGTTATAATATTATTATACTCCTTTCATATGCTTAAACATTATAATACATGCAGGTAGGTACTGTTAATATTATTTTAAAATGTTATGAGATAGTTACATGAATGAATGTATAAATTTTTTCTTAAAGTACACAAGTATAGATACATAGTATTATTATGTATTTTTATATAGATAGTATATTATATACTCTTAATTTAAATAAATTAAATAAATAAATAAGTATAAATATATATATAAATATATATACGAATATATGCAGAATAGTATATATTATAATTTATATTATAATACATAACGTAGAGATATTGAATGAGCAAATATAAGTATGGTATAATAAAATATGTTTCTGATGTAAAATAGTGTATAGTATATATTTTATATATGATAATAAACCCTTGTTTATCATAAGTATTATAAACATATTAGCAAAGTAAGCATTCTTATGGTGACAATATTGTGATGGCGATACGGGATAGCCATAGTCGAGTGTCCTCTCGTGAAATATTACTTGACTGCCTGCACCGAAATAATTCAGGCTTTCCGTATTATTTAATTATAATCAAGTTAAATTACATATAGTTTAAACATGTGTTAAATTGAAGCAATTTATAGAACAGACTCAATTTCTTTTATCCTAAAATCATAAATCAGACTTAACCTGGAAGGGTAAACGGATATGTGCATGGATAAAACCTACGGAATATATTATACATATATATATATATAGTATTTACTATATACCTATAACGATAAAAATTATCGTACACTGCGGCTACTAAAACGTGTAAATTACATCCCAGTGAAATCACTTCTAGCTTTGAATACTAACATTGTATCCTTGATATATTCGTAAACGTATTTTGGAGTTGTATTATAATATGTACCAGCTATAATATAATAACTTGAAGGAATTATCTGAACGATTTGATGGCTTCTATACCTAAAAGTACCTATACTTACATTTTTAAGCTAATTTTTTAGAATAGATAGTGATAATTTTTTCAATTGGACGATTGATATTTAGATTTTAGAAATATCATACTTTGATCGAGATTCCTGTATAGACGTATAATATTCACCTCTACTATCAAAACATGTCTTTCCGTAACTGATGCTTATTGCTTAATTTTATAAGACCAAATTATAACATATAATCCGTTTAATGGAGATGTTAGGAAATTGTAAATATTTAATAACCTATATGTATTACCTTTGTTTGGGCCGGGAGTATGAAATAATATCACGCGCACCCCGGACACCTTTGCTTCTCAAGCACTACCTAACACGTTATTTGAACGGACTCGGTCGGCCACACAGTTGGTGTATATGTGTGAATAGAACCCTAGAGTTCCTAACCGGGATCGCCGAGGTAAACTAGGGCCTATGTAGATGGAAAAGTGTGTACAGTGTGTATATGTGTGGGTGTGTAGATATGGGACGAGGTAAACTTAAAAACTAGTAAAAATGGTAACTCAGATTAGGTAATTGCTGTTGCTATATTGCTAGTACAAGTACATAATAACAATAATATAATAGTATAAATAATAAAAATGGTAGGTGACTTAAATGACTATGGTGTTGATAAGGAGGGAACTATTAGAACCGGTGAACATAAAAATAGTTTCTAAGGCGCAATAGTAGGTACCTAGACTAAAAAATAATTCGTACCTCTTAGAATAAGTACAAGTTACAGCCGACCATTAGAGCCTACTATACACAAATAATTTGATAAACAACAGGTAATTCAGGTCGCTCTAATAATTCACTCACAAATAGGTACACAACAATTAAATATAATAAATTACTCACAATATTACGTGAAGAGCAGACTGGCCAGCTGCACCCCTAAACCTAAATCAAAATCAATTATCACACGCGGGTAACTTATTTTTACAGTAAATATTTAACAAAAAATTAATACCTAGTATTTCGGGTTATACAAATTTACAAATGAAATAAATATACTATAATATTATTGACTGTTAGAGTCAATTTGCACAGTATGATAATATTTGATACGGGGAACTTTGGTAAGTCCCCTGGTCGAAAGGAATGAACGCCGAGGTTGTTCGTATAAGTCTTTTATTGGACAACTCGTCGTACATGGGTACATTTACAAATATATACAATTAATATAAGGTTCGTTTTACAAATAGGGGTAGTATGACCTAATAGCCCCACGTCCAGGAGGGACGCTCCCTACATCAAAACTCTCCGGTCAGATGCCCAGCCTATCGCCCGGGTGGGGTCGGAGGAGGGCGGCGCAACGTTCAAGTGGCCGAGAAGGG
>JAIPRL010005339.1:21124-32739 GCA_025469235.1 Pemphigus obesinymphae | reverse complement strand
ACCTTCCATGGTTTGTCAGCAACCACTCCATCAGGCATTCAACAAATATCCCTTCCCTCTCTGACTTCATGACTTCTTCATCCTTATCTCTAGCACAGTCCATATCCTCCTCTCATCACGACCACATCGTCAAAATCTCTAAACGTCCAGTAAACTCCAGAAAAATTCGAAACCCCCCCTCTAAAATTCTAAAATTCTAGGAAAAACCCCTAAACAACTATCATAAATCCTTCTACATCCGGCCCTCTGTCTATAAGCAATCGCTTGGCACAGAGTATATTAATCTTAGCATAGCATAGCATTCCAACAAATGGAAATTGCGCATTGCAAAGTAGTAGGTATCTATTTAAATATTGTTTATTGGTGGGAAATCTAATATATTCCTCAATTCATATTACGGGGGGATTATAATATAATATATTATAGGTATTCTGTTTTTATTTATATTTTGGTGGAATAAATAATTCTTATAATATAATAATTATTAGAAACGACAAAAACCACTTAATTTTTATTCAACCATTTTGAATATAGACACAATATGAAATCAAAATGTATCAATAATAGAACAAAAATAGTTAATAAGGTAAGTTAACAAAAATCAAATATAACTTAACTATTATTAACTTATTAACTCGTTGAAACCTAGCATTGCATTTTACGACAACTCGGCAATTACAATTAGGTACCTAGGTATTGGTCATTTTATTCATTCTTAAAACGGAACATAACAACAACAAACTAGGACATTTGATACCTATAAGTGGGCTTAATTTTTCAATTTTATATTTATTACTAGCCAGAACACCTGGCTCAGTCTTATATTTTAATTTCTGTATTCATTTTTCACACTTTAATAAACATTATAACAAAATTGTATTGTCATTATTACTATAATAAAAACGTATTTCAAAACTATTTATAAAACTTGAGGAGTTTGAAATATATTATAACTGTTTATTATTAAACATTTTAAAGACGTTTCTGTTTCCAATGGTGGTGTCCTTGAGTTCCTTGGGGATTTGAGCACAAATAACACAAAAGATTGACATCGGTCCGGATCAAAAATTAGAAATGGGAGGTTCTGGCATGTCTCCAGCATCCCCCCAGTCAAATTTTAGGATACATCCTAGGGGATTTGAGGACAAACGACAAAATAAAAAGCATAAACGATTGATATCGGTGTGGATCAAAAATTCAAAATGGGGGGTGCTGGCATGTCTCCAGCATAGGATAAGCCCTAGGGGATTTGAGCACAAACGACGATACAAAAAGCACAAGCTATTGACATCGGTGCGGATCAAACATTCAAAATGGGGGTGCAAGTATGTCTCCAGCTCCCAGCACCCTAAGTCAAATTTTGGGATAAGTCCGAGGGTATTTGAGCACAAACGATGGGACAAAAAGCACAAACGAATGAAATCAGTTTGGAGCCAAAATCCTAAATAGGGGTGCCGGGGACATGGTTCTTGATAAAAATGATATTCAATTACTCTCTGGTAATAAATAATAATACCGGTGTCCACTACTTGCGTTCCAAATTCTTATCAATAATATGCTTTTGTCTGCCAAAAATCAAATAGGTACCTACCACAAACTATTATCTACAGTGCATACTACTTGCGTCCTAAATCAAAATATCAATTAAAATGTATGACTTATACTTACGTTCCTATTCCCTGGTCTCAAATGATCAGCTATTAGACTAGGTATATGAATAAGTAGGTAGCATAGGCGGAAATCGCAGGGGAGCTAAGGTGGTTTAGCCCCTAAATTATAATTAGCCCTTTAAATTTATAATATATAATAATATAATTTATAATATAGATATAATATACTTATAAAAACCATTAAAACTTTGTGTTAAATTTTAAGATATTTTAAGACGGAGGGGGGGGCATATTCAATGTATAAATAGTCAGGGCTGAAGCCCCCCCCACTAAATTGAACCAATTTGCGCCTATGGTAAGTAGGTAGATTTTTGTTTTACGATTTATTTCATTCAGCAATTGAAATTGTGTGTAATACGAAAAGTTTAATGTGTAATAGGTACCAAATTAGAAAGTGTATTAATCAAATTAGCCAATTCTACATTTCCACATATTATTATAATGTTGATGAGAAAAATAAAAAATAAAAAAATGGATTAAATGCGTGCAATACGAAAATCAGAATATTTCAGGGGCTGTTTTATTTAATTCATATTTAAAATACCTACATAGGTATAATAGATAACATTACAATTCAGTAGAAAATAAATAATTATATAGGTACCTACCTACCTACCTTATATATATTATATATAATAAGTTAGTTTTCTACATTTTTTTTTTTAAATTTATTGTTCGTAATTTTACAGCGATAATTATCAATTTTATTTTCGTTTCATTATTTTAAAATTACGTTGTGTTAAGTTTTAGGTACCTAGGTATCTGAAAAATTTTAGAATTGTATTATCCTTATTATTTTCCTTTTCGAATGATTTAATTATGAAGAATGGTGGTTATTCATCATCCTTGGTGGATTTATTATTGCTATAAACATATTTTTATCTAATAATATATAGGTACGATTATACTTTATACAATAACAACATTTTGTCATGCTTCATAAAGCATTTATTCTTATCATGACCGAAATGCCAAAATAGGCCATCGCTTATCAATGTGTTATGAATGTTAACATTGGGACGCAAGTACCTAGCGTGCAACCAATAACACAACTTAGAAGGATGCCTCACTACGAAAATAGTCCGTAAAAACATAGTTTCGTACTTCTATATTAAGTATATCGACTATAATAATCGTAGATAAATAATTTTGACATCGATAAAAAGTTGAAAACATTTACATTTTGACAGAGCTATTTTTGTTTAATGTTAAAATTATATATTTTTCAGCAATTTGAAGTTGTACAATTTTGACATTTTTAAGGATCAACCATTAATGATTTGAAACAAAAAAAAAAAAAACAGTCAAAAGTTAGAATAGGTTTTCTTCTTTTATTTAGTGCTAGGTAATGATGATTTATGATAGGTATATTTTATGATTTATGATCATTTTTAAAGCCATAAAACTTGAAGTACGAAGGTGATTTTTTTTTTAAACAATTATCGCGATTAAACAACAATAAAAGGTGGAACTAACACAGGAATATTTTTAAGCCACTTTTAAATAGTTGGATTTTCATTTTTCTTAAGATTTCATAAAAATTGCCTATATAAAACAATAATAATTACCTACCTATATATTATCATTGATTATATATAATATATAATCAATGATATTATGTATAATAATAAAAAATGTATGTATTTGTTTATAATTTATATTTCTTGTATCTACTTAAAAAGTAAAAAAAGTTCAAAGTTTCATGTCACGTTGGCAGCGCTCCTAGCGGAGTTTTCAACTAGTGTAATAAGGCCTTATATTCTACCTTTATTACTTGAAGTTGAATAAAGTTAAATATATAGAACCATGAATATAATCATAATATCTTAGGCGGCGAGGAAATTCCTATCAATCTACCTTGTTTTACATAACAAGAAAAAAAAAACCACCAGCCAGACAAGCCGGTTTATTCTAATAATTCTAATAAAAACTATTCGGTTTATTCAATTAAAAAAGGTTTGTTACTAGTTTAGCATATTTAAATAAATATTATTAATTTGTATTTTAGGTTCCATATTGCGATAGCCTTCAATATTCAAGTAAGATAGAAAGAGAAAGCATGATTTTTTTTTTAAACTTTATTTCCAGAATTGTTAAAAATGGGAAAACTTCAATAACATCTCCCATTAATTGTTATATTCTGTTAGCAATATGTTATATTATATAACATCATAATATAGCTTGTATTTATGGAGTAAACCAAACCTTACATAATTATATTTTAATTTATATTATGTCATTTAAATTTGTATGTGTTAATTCAATAAAGTACTATTTATTTTTATTTGTTAATAAATAAAAGTATTCTACGAAAAGAATGCTAATAATAACAAAAAGCCACCAGGTACTGAAAAACGATAAAACAATAATTAGGTAAAAACACATAAATAAATATTAATAAATGTAAAATGTTTATAATTAAGAATATTGAGAAAAATAAAATATAGATTCTATGATAAGTAAAATGTTTTATGTAATACTGTGATAGCATGGCACGATACTGATAAGGAATAATTGCTCTCGAAGCCCTGTCCAGAATAAAATAACTTTTAAGAAGTTCTTTTATTCTGTGGACTTGTTTCTAGACGCTCATTACCTGCAATTGCTATAATTTGATAACCAACTGATAATATATAAAATTTATGTTCAGCATTTTTAATATTAGAGTAAATTTACCTATAATCAAATTTATAGATGAGATCATTATCTATGCTGTAGCATCACTCTTAAATTAATAAGATATAAAAATAATTAATTTCTTTACAAAGTTAAAATTTCAGAAAAAAGATGTCTATAGCATAGATAAAGATCTCGTCTATCAATTTAGTAATAGGTCAATTTAATCTAATATTAGAAGTAATAAAGTTGTGATTGAAATTTTGAACATAAATTTTGTATATTATCAATTGGTTAGACGGAGACAATAAATACAGGTCACGTCCTCTTAATGCATTTGACAAACAATAACTCATCTCTCTTCATTTACGAATAATAAAATGTTAAATTAATTTAATCTGGTTAGTTTTGGCACGGATAACATGAAAATTTTTTTGTTTGTTATGGTTTTAGTTAATGTAATAATTTAGTAATCATTGCTTTTTTTTGTTTATCTTTATTCTATTTGATAATATTATTTAAATAATAATAATATATTATATAGGTTTGGTAATAAGTAATTGTATTCTTTACATGAATTACATATATTTAAAACATGAACTAAACACATACATTTATCATAAATACAAATTTTATATGGATTCACATACATTTCAATGGTATTAATCCTAAAATTTTCATTCCAGTACCAAGTGTTTTTCTAGCTCTACGGAATAGTAAAAGTCTTTGCTGTGCAGTCATACTATTGGCATTTTTAACATTTAAAACTTTTAAGGCCTTATTTATACAATTACATAGTCTAAATAAATAATTAACTAAAATAAATGCTTCTAAATCTCGATTGGTTTCAGTTATTATATCTTCAAATCTGAAAAAATAAATATGTGTTTTAATAATAATGAATTAATTATTTTATATAAGGTATTAAAAATCTTTAAGAACTGTTTAAAATTGAAAATTGGCAGGGATTTTAAATTTAAAATATTTCACTGACAGAAGTAACTTGTACAGCAATATATTACTATTATTACCTAGGTACAGATTATTAATAATCTATTTAATCTAATAATAAAAGAAATTAGTACTAGACTGGCTCGTAAAACTAAATTGAATAGCTCGTACAAACACTACCTGTGCAGTGTGCAGACCTCTACTAGGTACATTTCATGGCTATAAGATTACATGTTTTATGCTGTGTTGTATTATAAATTAATTTCTAATTACATTTCAAATATTAATACAAGAATTTGGTACATTTATAATTTAACCACAAAATATTATTAAAATTACTGATAAAACAAACTGTTATTCAAAAAATTTGGATTGTAGTATTGAATTGTTTAGGATGGTTAGGCTACTTTAACCATAGTATATTATACCTTTTATTACTATTATGTTTTACTTACCGACATAATTCCAAAATTAAATCAACCGCAACAGCTTCATTAAGGCATTCCGCCACAATTTCATCTGATAGTGTTATATTAGAATTTCTTTCTTCTAAACTCATTAAACGACAATGGGTATATTGCAATTTTATGCCAGTATCTCCATTTATCTTTATACAGAAAATTATATTTTTTTGTCATTAAAACTGTATTATAAATATCAATAAAATAAGTAGACAGTTTCATAAGAGTTTATTTACTTGTAATGCTGACTCCCAAGAAAAATTGTAATCTTTTTTACGCCTATGTTTTAGGTCATTAATAATTATAGCTGAAACTCCTAATACATCTGCTACTTCGTCATCATCCATTGTATTCGTTTTAGTAGCTTAAAATAATACAAAATAATAAATAATAATATTGATTAAATACATTAAAGATAAATATACTAACTTTGAGAATGTTTTCTTTTTAAGCTCATCGTAGATTTAGCCTGGTTTAGGAGTTGATCTAATAAGACTCCTTCACCCTTTCTTGAGCTCATACCATGTATCCTGCCAAATGGTACATGATGCACATTTATATCTTTATTAATTTGTTTAATTAAGGACTTCAGTAAGTAAAAATGTTTGCTTTGACTACTATCAACTACATAATATAGATCTTCAAAACCATAATATTTATGACGTCTCAGTGCTGCAGCTATATCTCGTGTCAAATACAATGTAGAATTATCATTTTTCAAAATTGTGATTTCTTGATTATTAGAATTTAAAACAGTAGATCCATCTTCTTTTAGTTTTAACAAACCAATTTCTTTGAGATTTTTCAGGACATCTTGAATATTTTCAATAGAATATTTTGATTCCCAATCATATTCATCAAATACTATTCCAAGACGTTTATAAATAATTTCTAATTCTTTAATAGTAATTGATCTAAATTGGTTCCATAGACAAATGATATCTGATGTAGATTTTCCACATTCTAAATCATTAAATATTGATTTGGCTTTTTCATGAATGCCAGTGTCTTGTTTTGCCATTTGATTGGCTAAAACATAGCCTTTGTGTAAAGATTCTATTGTCAAATTATTGTTTGAAAATTCTGCATTTATTTGTTTTAATCCCAGTAGAGTATAACCAAATTGAGGTCCCCAGTCACCTAAGTAGTTAATACGAATAACCTGTCCTTCAAGAAAATCTGTCAAGTTGGAAATAAAGTTTCCAATAATAGTTGATCGCAGATGACCAACATGAAATGGCTTAGCAATATTTGGAGAACTGTAAAAATGTAAATGTATATTGTTAGTTATATGGTAATTAGTCATTGATAAATATATATTATGTTTTACAAAACTTACCAATTACCTGAATTCAATTATGCGGGGTTTAGAATTTGGCAATTGACATTGAGGAATGTTATCTGGCATATCATTTTTAAGCATGTCATTTATAAACTCAGATTTATTCAAATGTATCATTACATTTTCTGAATTTAATTCAGTGGTTGTCATATCTTGATTTGATGTTATATTATTTAATAGTGAGTCTTGATTTTCCTCTGAATGTTTTTTGAGAATATAAAGAGGTATACGGAATGCAATACTGTTTATAGAATTTCCTCTGCCAATTTTTAAGTTAGTCATTAGGTCATTAATTATATTAGGAGAATATTTATTGATTGCACATGCGACCTGAAAAATTAACAAAGATTAGGCATTAAATTTGATTTAACTTGCATCATCTATTTTTCAGTGAATTTTCTAAACTTGATTACTATTTATTCAATTAAATGATTGAATATTAACAAATATATCAATGAGTTCCATTTTAAAATTTCAAGTTAAACATTGGATAAAATTGTATGTTAAAATAAAAATATTTTAATAAAATGGTATATTATTAAATTCATTATTATGATCAAGTAATTCAATTATTAAACTGAAATTACATTTTTATAATATTAAATAATGATTATTATAAATTAATTTTTTAATATGTATAGGTATATGTGATATTATTTATTAGGTACCTACCTACTTATTTATATATAATTTTTGAAATATTTGTTAAAAATAATAACTTGAAACTGTAAAATGTATTATTTTTTATATATTTATCTTTACCTTCTCCGCTACAATTCGTTTACACAGACGATAATTTGATCTCAATAAAATAGTTGTGCGGACCATATTTTAAGGTTCAAACCAAAATGAAATTCCTGTTGAATTTTACCGTATTTATCTCGAAATTCTGAGACTAATACTCTAGTTTTTATAAAATCAAAATGGTAATATAACTTATAAGTAATTATAAATAAACCTACTAAAAATAATATCAAGGCACAAATAATTATTCAATAAATATAAATTTATTATTTGAAAAAAAAAAACAAAAAAAAAATTTTGTTTAAATCAACTGATTGTTATCGGTAACATACTATCACAGAATTACGGAACGTCGTTGTAAGATAATAACAATTTCGTTATGATAATAACCATGAAGACTCTAGTCTTCTAATATCTCTAGTCTTCATGATAATAACAATCGGTCACGAATATGGGTGGGGAAAACATGACCCTGACCTCTACGCATGCGCAAACGTTCCAAAATTTTGCGCCTGCGAAAACGGATCGCTGAACAATTAAGAAGTTTTTAAGTGCATTGTGCAAATCTCACGAGCTACGTGTACCGTTGCGAAGGAAACGAAACAATTTTTAACCAGAAAACAACAAGAAAATAAAAATTAACAAACAAAAATTAATTATTACATAAATACGCCCGCTGTTTTACGATGACATGACAGCGATCTACCGGCAAAATATGTGACGTTTATTGAACCGTGTGATAACCAGATCCTGTTTTCCCCATCATTATCAGCAGCAGCACCAGCACCAGCAGTCTATTTGACGTTCGCGAGTCGAGTTTCGTGACAGTGTCGAAGTGTCGTGTATTGGTGCAGAACTGAATGTTTAGGTGTGATTATTTATTTTAATAATTGTTCTGCATGAGAAACTCATTCCAAAAAATTGTAAGAAATTCAGCCGTCACATATAATTCAAGTTACGAAAGTTACCTAACACCGCCGCCGACGACAAATACTTCTATAATTAACAATGGCTGGTCAAACTATACAAGATAGATTACTGGCGGCCAGGCACAGTTTGGCCGGACAAGGTCTAGCGAAGTCCGTGTGCAAGGCGACCACCGAAGAGCTGATTGGACCGAAAAAAAAACATTTGGACTGTGAGTATTAACATCTCGACACGACGTACTTAATTTCAATAATTTATATTCACATATTGCGACAAGAATCTATAGGCAACTAGGTAGTTATGTATCTTGAGATTTTATTTCTTTATTATCTTCTTATCGAAATCAATTTTACTAGGTATCATATATAATTAAATATCCTACTTTAAATACACCCACGATAAAACATTAGATGATGGAAGCATTTCAACTACCAACCTATACATTTTGAGTGCAATTTATTTAACCTACCTAAATAACTTTAATAAATACTATTTTATATATCAATTATTTTTTAAATAATATAGGTATCTACCTACCTTTTTGTTTTCACAATATAAAAGTGAAGACACATTAGTTTGGTAATTAAAAAAAATATATTTAAAGATGTAGGTAGGTACTTACATATGACATTAACCATTTATAATGCCTCAATAGTCAATAATATTCTCATACTTGATTTTAATGATATGGATGCACTTAATGTTTTGTCTATAAATGTTTATTAAATTGCTATTTTATTAAGCATTTTAAATGATACCTACTTCTATACCTATTTTAATTTCAGTATAAAAATTGAAATAATTTATTACACCTGTGTCCTTCATTTTAGACTAATTTTAATTTAGGGTCTACCTAATGAGTATTTTTTTCATTTGTGAAAACAAACAACAATTGCAGGAATGTGTATTAAAAGTTGTTATTTTTGATCATCTTTATTCTAATTTATCTATAATAAATAATTCCTAAGTTTATATAATTTAAAAAGTATACCTAATACATTTATAATGCTAACTCAATATAGTTGCATTACCTATAATATATTTGTGAATATACATAATATACATTAAACAAGTAAACTATTAATATACATAATATGTAGTAATTAGGGGCATGTTAGCAACTACCTATAAGCTATAATTACTAAACTGGTATAAATGCATAATGATTAATGTGAATTAAATGCATAATTACTTTTAAGTAAATAAAAATAGTATTTACCTATCTATCTATTGTTTTTTTGGTGATTTTCATTGAAACAACATTGACTGATAAAAACTGTTCTCTATATTCCTATCTATTTATTAACATTAGGAAATGATGTATAGTTCAATATTTTTTATATTTTTAATTATTTCAGTTATACCTATTTAACATTTTGATCCAATTTTTACCTATATCATGTACCAATGTACCTACCTAGATTTTAATTGTCTGTTTTATACTAGATGCAATGCATACCTATATACCTAATCATGATTCAGGTATTTTACTCGATATTATATTGCAAATAGGTAATCTATTATTTATAATTGGTAAGTAGATTATTATATTAAATAAAAATAATTGTTATTTTAGCCTAGTATTTATTTTATTAATACCTAATACATGAAAATCAAGTGTCATAAACTTATAACTTCGCTTTTAACCAAATACTTTAATTAAGTGCCTAGTTACATGGTTGGGTAACCAACTCATACTTTTGTCTATTATTCAGCTTGAACTAAAATTGACAAATTTTAAAAATATTAATGATATTCACAATAGAAATATATATATATATATATATATATTTATGAATTATAGACTAGTGACTAGCTAAGTCGGTAGGAACATACAGTCATAAAAATATAAGTATACATTGTGATTTCACTACCTACCTATATATTTTTCGATAAACAAAACATAATTATCTTCCAAACTGAAAATGGTGCCTAATACACTAATTTGTCTTAAGTCGAATAGTCGGAAAACTTTTGCCCTAGTCTAGGAAAAACTTAAATGACAACACTGGTATATATATTTTTACTTAATAATACATTTAGGTTCCTATAATAATAATTATAATTACCTACCTATAATAATTAATTTTAAATATATATTCTGTTTCACGAAAACAGACGAAATCCTTCTAGTTATTCATACTATAAAGTAAAATCGATCCCCATTTTAGCCTTAGAGGACCAAGGTTTCTTCAAACTACTTCAGGTCACTTAAATCAACTAGGTACCTACCTAATTATTATATTTATACCAATTAACTAATATTGCTCTCCATCACATAAAACTACATCTTTTATTTCTCTTTCCCTCTTTCCTTCTTCAGGATAGAACTTTGAAGAAGTACTAATTTTTTAATTGTTTTACTTTTTCGATAAGTCTGTTAAGAGGATGTCAGCGCAAACCATTTTGAATTAAAAACTCATGTTAACATTTCTAATTTTTGACAACTTATAAACATCTTAGAAATATGAAAAGAAAAACAAATTATAGATAACAACATTATCTAGCCCTTTACAGATGTTTTTTACGATATTTTAAATTTTTCAAGAGTTATAGTTATTAAAAAAAAAACCGGTCAGTAGTTTGTGGAAGCACTTCGCTCGTCGGGTGTTAGTATTGGTGGATGCAATTCGCTACTGGGCAGGGTACTTTTAGTGGATGAATTGAATTTGAAAACAATGATAAATCATTGCATTCAATAAAACGATTCTGAGCGTAGCTTCGGTGTAGTATACATAACTCATATAATTTTTTTTTTTAGGGATTGATCGAGGCTATTATTTTTATTTTATTTTTTAGTCGTGTTATTCATCATTGAAAATCACAATTTTTGCCCAGGTCTTAAAATCTCATTTTACCAACTATTTGGGCTTAAATACCTCAAAATTGATAATTTTGCAGAAA
>JAIPRL010005339.1:9509-21024 GCA_025469235.1 Pemphigus obesinymphae | reverse complement strand
CAATTTTTTTATTTTCACTTTTTATGATTTTTAATACTGGAATCCTTTGGAAATAATTTGGGCAATTTTAGGAAGTTACTTTTGTATTTTGGAAAACAACGGTTTTTTTTACAACTGAAAATTTATTTTGTCAAATTTGTATTTTGTCATTTGAACAATTTTTTTATAGTTATAGAACTTATATTTATGACTTAACCTTACAACCTTACCTTTCAGAATTATTCTGAATACCTTTAATGCAAACATGAATGAATAATAGGTACCTATATATCAACGTATATTGATTATTTAAGTATTAGGTTTTTTAAAGTAAAGCTCTTTCTTATCCTATAATAAAAGTTAACTATAACACTATCGTAATATATATCGGATATAATCATCTATACTATTTAAACTATTTACAAGGAATGTACGTATTTCTTTATATGACATAATTATATTAAAAAAAGATGTACAGAGTAGTACACAATTATTACAGAAACATAATTTGTTAATTAAAATAAAGATTATGACTAATTTTGAAAGGTTAATTATTTAAATAAGTATATATATATATATACATATATGTAGTTAGTATATACAGTGCATAGTACAGAACATATAGTGAGCTACTTTACTTTTTTTTTTTAATTATTAAAATTCCAATATTAAAAATTGTTCAAATGACAAAATACAAATTTGACAAAATTAATTTTCAGTAATAAAAAAAACCGTTGTTTCCCAAAATACAAAAGTAACTTCCTAAAATCGCCCAAATTATTTCCAAAGGATTCCAGTATTAAAAATCATAAAAAAGTGAAAATAAAAAAATTGCCTGCTAAGTTCACAAAAAATAAATTTTCGGTTATAAAAGAAAAACCGTTGTTTGTTTCCCAAAATACAAAAGTAACTTCCTAAAATTGCCCAAATTATTCCCAAATTATATAATTAATAAAAATATAAAAATAAGAAATTTGCCTGCCGTATACGGTATACGGTACCTGTTTAATATTATGTAATTTCCTATAAACTGGTTGGTTTCATATGCGCGACCGCACCGGTCCGAGAGCAGTGTATCTCTCACCGCCACCATCATGGCGAAGCTAGATCTTACGGCTAAAGAAGAGAAACAACTTATTGAAATATAAATAATTTTGTTTAATTTCGTAATAAATCCCTATCAAAACTTTGAAGTACTTACCTATTTTTCAATTTTCTTGTTTATGTATAAATTATCTGCTTTTTTTCTTTTGTTTAGTGAAGTTTTATAATTTATTATATCAAGTAGGACTAAAATAACTTATTATTATTAGTTAAACTCATACTCGCAACACCAAAAGAAAAAATACGTCTTTTCTATATGATATAGAATATTATAATGTGAGATTTTGGCATTTTGGAAACCAGTCAGCCTTCAATGACCAGTCGTGTCTTGGAACCCGTACCTTAAGGCAAAGATAATATATTTGTAGGTCCATAATAAAGAAAATAAAAGAATAAAAATATATTGTTTAATTGAATATTAAATAATAAAAGTTATTGTATTTGTCAAATAGTTCCATTACACACTGTTATACTAGGTACCTATATATTTAAAGTATAAGATATATAATGTACTAAAAGGAAGATTTGGAAGTTAAGGACTAGGGTGGCTGACCCAAATAGTTAGCAGAGAGGACGAAGAAGAAGAAGATAGGGATATATAACAATATTGCCATAAGAAGATACTTAAGTACCAATGTTTTTCAGTTGTAAAAATGTGTTCACAACAATTAAAAAATTATTTTAGTTTTAAATAAATTATTATAAAATACATTTAAGAGACAATACTACTACTTTATTGATATTTTTGAAATATTAATCATAAAAAAGTCGTTCAAATACAGGTGGTGGATGATGGTCCTCGAACATTATTATTATATAACAACAGATATTATTATTATTTAAAATTTAAAAACAAATAAATAAACAATTAAATTATTTCATTCGGAAAACAATTCTAAACGAAATTCTATATAATATAAAAAAAAATCGGTGACCCATGACAATTTAATTTATTATTTTCTCTGCATATATAAAATATTTCGATTATAAAAAGTAATTTTCCTTTACGCTTAGAAAAGTTACTGAGAAATCGAAAAATAACCATTCTAAAGTACCAAATAGAACCAATTTTATACTATTTTAAAGCTCTTTACATCAAAACTCCTGTTCAACTCCTATGCAAAAAAAAAAACCAATACATTCCCTTTTTCGCTAAAAATCCAAAAAAGTTACATCGGTTTAAAAAATAATTTTTGATTCTGAACAAAACAAGAGAGCTAGTGGTTTTATTAGAAATAGCGGTATTTTTAGTATACCGGTATTTCCAAATACCGGTAACTTAGTAATTACCAATATATCGGTAACTACCGGTTGATCGATAATTACTGATATATTAGTTACTACTGATTTATCGATAACTACTGGTTGATCGATAATTACCGATATATCAGTTACTACCGATTTATCGATAACTACCGGTATGTCGCCTATATATCGGTAACTACCTACTGGTTGATCGATAACTATCGATGTGTTAACAATTATTGAAAATCAGTAACTATATTGTTGGAACATTAAAAAAAATTTTGAATGTTTATTAATAAATTACAAGTAATTTCCTAAAAACACTGCTAACATCAACGGCACAATTTTTATTATCACTTTGAATAGTACCTACCTAAAGGCCTAATATGTATATTTAGGTTTGGTTGTTTGGACATTATTAGAAAAATGTCATATATTATCCAGGTATCTACATGCTATGAAAGTAAATTTGATATAATTAGGTTTTAATTTCAATATTAAATATTCACTATTGCAATGATTTTTAAGGGTTGTCGGGCAGTTACAATGGGGATTATTACGTATTCCAATGGACAAATCATTGTGTTTAAAGTTTAATATAACATTGTCTATAGTAGTTAGGTACGCTTAAATCATATATAATATATATACAATAATGTAATATAATATGGGTGTTATACAATAATTTATGATCTAAATTCAAAGTAGGTACGGTATACAACGATAACTATCATACACACGGTATATATCATTGAATCGATAACTACCGTGCATACGTTATTTATTATAAAAATGATAACTACTGTAACCGACATACCGATATACCGAAAAAACCGGTAAGTGAATACATGCCGAATACCGGTAAGTGAATTCACAAAGAGTGAAACATAGGTATTTCTATAAATAACTATTCGACCAGAACTTTATTTAATCCCCACTATATATCAATTTTATAAAAATAAAAAATTAGTACAAAAAGGTATAATAGGATGTCGTTTTTCAATAAACACGAAAGGAAGAACTAAATCTGAAAAGTAAAAAAAAGAGTATTATTTTCTTGTAACTGAAAAATTGGTCTAAAAATGTCAATTTTTCACAGTTTATATTTCACTAATCGATATTATATAATATAATATATATTATATTATTATATATTATATTATATTATATATAATATATTATATAAGTACGTCATTATTAAAAAAAAAAAATCATTTAATCAAAATAAATTATTTATCATAGTTTTGAAATTCAACATATCCACCATCAATGAGCAACGTGCTTCTATACCATAATAATCTAATTTTGTATCTTTTCAATAATGAGCTAAAAATTAAAAAAAAATAAACCCACTGAAAATGTACAAATTTTATAACATGTGTAAACTAAATTTTATGTCTAAAACTGCTTTAAAATTTTTTTGTTTATTTTGCATAAACATGTTTTTGAACAAATATAATGTGATTGCACAACAAAAAGTGGTATTGATACCCAGGATTGTTTATAAATTTCTTTAAGTTTATTTAATTTTAATTTTAATTTTTCAAATTGTTAGATTTTCTTAAAATTATCTAGGTATTATATAGGTAGATTATAATTTTTGTTATAATTCACATAATAGTATACTATAGGTACCTCCAAAATTATATTTATATTTAAGAAGTATTTAATAGTAGTAAATAATAAAATTCATTACTAGATAAATTCAAAGTTATTTTGCTTTGTGATATTTAAAATTGCATATGATATTTTATTTTATTAAATTTATTATAGATAGTATATGAAAACATATTAGTAGTATAATTTTATTATAGCATAATATATTATGCTGTTAAAATGTAATATTGCTACTATTTATGTATTATTGATTTTCAAGCTTGTACTTATAATTATTGTACATTTTTGTTGCAGACTTGATACATTGTACTAATGAACCAAATGTCTCAATTCCTCAGCTAGCTAATCTATTGATTGAACGATCACAAAATGCCAGTTGGGTTGTTGTGTTTAAATCATTAATTACAGTTCATCATTTAATGTGTTATGGAAATGAGGTTTGTAAAAATGAAATGATTTTTCCTATATCGATTGATTATATATATATATTTTAATTTTTAGAGATTTACACAGTACTTGGCTTCCAGTAATAGTTCCTTTCAACTTAGTAATTTTTTGGATAAAAGCAGTTTACAAGGTAAATATTTATAAGTATTAATATTACTGGATTAAGTTTAAGATATTTTATGATAAATTAATAATTTAACTGAAATAGAAAAAAAAAATTAGTATTAAAAGTACTCTTTTTTTTATTTTTATGCTTGGTACATTTAGGACCTGCTGGAGTACGATCTGGTAAGAATTACAATTTTAAAAAATAAGTTAATTAAAAAATATAGAAAATCCTATTTTAAATTAATAATATAATTTTATGGGTGCATATTTTATATAATTTTTGAAATAAAAGTGTGATCAATTTTCATTTAACAAGCATATAAATGTTTCAAAAATATTTGTATTTTATGGATTTTTTAGGTTATGATATGTCACCATTCATCCGACGTTATTCAAAATACTTAAATGAAAAAGCTCTATCGTATCGTACTGTTGCATTTGATTTTTGTAAAGTTAAAAGAAGGTAAGAAATTCATTAGTTAAATTAATAATTTATTAGTTATTAACATTTAATATATTTATTATGCTCGTGTTTTTTTTTTTGTATATTATTAATAAAAACAAATAGTTATTGCACAAAAAATGGTTCTGAACGTAACTTATATTATTATTATCATAACATCATTTTTCAAATATTAAGTGTTTATGTAAATCTAAAATTATGTTAGGTAAGATATTTTTAATGTATTATATTATGCCCATAGAATATAATGTGAGTAACTTTGGATTAAAATTTCAAGTTTATATTGGAAATATTCTTGAAGGGGGAAAAATTAATGATAAAATTTTTTTGGTTTTTTTTTTTGTTGTTAATTTTTTTTATATATTTTCCAATGTTTTTCAAATTCTTCTTTATATTTTTTAATACCTATATTTTTTAATATTGTATGTTTAACTATGTTTCAATTTTTACTCTATAAGTCTATGATTTGTTCATTAGAAATTGTACTACTAAATAATATTTTACAAAAAAAAAACTAACAAATTATTTTTTGTAATTTTTAAATGTAAAATATGGAGTCTGTGATAAATTAAAATTAAATAAGGAGCATTAAAACATAATTTAATTTAAAACCATAATTTCAATTTTAATTTGTTTTTGACTTTTTTTATATAAATAGCAAAGAAGATGGAGTTTTACGTACTATGAACTCTGACAAGTTATTAAAGACATTGCCAGTGTTACAGTCTCAACTTGATGCATTACTTGAATTTGATTGTACTGCTGCAGATCTCACAAATGGAGTAATTAACATGGCATTTATGTTGTTATTTCGTGATCTAATTCGGCTGTTTGCTGGATATAATGATAGTATCATTAATCTTTTAGGTACTTATAATTATACATTCAATTGTAAACAGTGTTGGACATTTAACTACTTTAGTTTATATGCCTTTAATTTAAATTTCAAATTTAGAAATGAATGTAAAATTTCTTGCAAAATTATTTGAAAAGACTGTATTTTGGAACAAATGCATGCAACTAGATATGGCAATGTGGATGGGAGATAAAACTGGTTGTTGGTTTGATATTCTTAATAGTACGAGTTGACTGAATTAATAATTTAAGTCAATATGTATTCACACAGAATATTTTTTGAATATTTCAGAGCCATATTTGTATACCATCCCTCAATGGAAATATCCCTATAAAGGTTTTTCTAATTATTTTATTTTTGTAAAACTATAAACCATACCATTAGTATATATTATTTAATAATTAGTACATTATCCTCATTATAATATTATTGTAGTAATAGCAATATACTTATAGCTATGTAATTGAATCAAAAAAAATTTATTGGTAGATGGTTTTTCTTTTTCATGTGTATAGATATGTAATTGTACTTTCATTACCCTAAGTAATACATCATAGACGTCACATAGGTGCCCCAGACATTTCATATTATGCTGTATCTAAAGTTTGTTTGGGTGATTTTGTATTATACAATTATATTATAGTAGTATGAAAACTTAGTATAAAAAATAAAATCTGTATTTTTTAAAAGAATTGTTCAAATGCCACAATTACATAATATAGGTAAATAGTAAAATTAATATCCCGAGCCAAATTGTTTTCTATCGGATTACACAAATGTATTAGTTATGTAGGATATAGATACTAAATATAGGTACTATTACCAAAACATAAAGGATACACCAAAATCAAGTGGTAATTTAATTATAGGTATATGAATAGCTTGGTTAATTACCACAAGACATTTTTATCTGTCGGCCAAAATGTAAAAATTATCAATTTCCATTTCGGTCAAAAAAATTTTTTCAACTTACTTTTTTTTGGCCAAATACATTTTTTGATTTCATCACTGTTAAAATAGTAGTTAAATCAGTGTCCAATTGTTTATATTTTTGTATTTATATAATTCAAATGAGTTATTTTTTCAGAAAAATATTTTGATATGAATAAGAAACAGTGCCGAGATGCTTTAGATTTATATAAAAAGTTTCTTATTAGAATGGACCGTGTAGGAGAATTTCTTAAAGTGGCAGAAAATGTTGGGATCGACAAAGGAGAAATACCTGATCTCACAAAAGTATATTAAATTTAATTCATATAATTTTTATGAATTATTAAATATATAGGTAATATATATATTATTTATATATTTATAGGCACCGAGTAGTTTATTAGATGCATTGGAACAACATTTAGCTTCTATTGAAGGCAAAAAATCAGCAGCAAACACTCCTACTCAAGCAACAAGGTATGCAAATAAATTGTTCTATTATATATTAATATTATTTATTTTTAATGTGTATAATATGATATACAATTATAAAGTTGATAAATAATATTTTTGATTCAATATGTATTCCTAAGTAATTAAATTAATGATTATAAATTATATGGTCAACATATTTTTTTCGAGATTTTACCAAATAATATATTTTTATAGAAATGTAATGAAAGTTTTGTTTACTATAAAATTATTCCTTGTCATATTATACACATTTATTGGTTCTTTAATGGTGAATAATTTTATTAGTGAGGTGATATAATATCAATTATCTACCTCATTGATTTAATAAAAGTGTTAATCTTGGTAAATAATATTATAATATTAATTATATATTATATAATGGGTCTGGGACAATCGACCGACAACCATTCGACCGACACAGACAATACGGACAATCGACCGACAGGATAATCGACCGACAGAACAATGGACCAACAGGAAAATTAACCGACATAAAATTATAATTTTATTTCGTTAAATAAAACATATGAGTACATTAAAATATTTTGTATATTATTACTACATAAATATATACTACACGGAAAAAACAGTAGAGTTAAATTAACTGGTTTTAAAGTTGATTTAACTAAAAATTGGAGCTACATATGGGACAGCTCTGTTCATAGTCAAAATAACCAAAAAAGTTTAGTCCCCTATTTTTATTATTATATTACTACAATAATTTACTGGTTAAAACAACTATGTATTTTAGTTATCATATAACTTATTTGAAAAAAAAAAAATGAAAAAAAACAGCGTGAACCACCTGGATTTGAACCCGGCACCCTTCGCAGTACACAACTCGTAATATTTTAATGTACTCATATGTTTAATTTAACGAAATAAAATTATAATTTTATGTCGGTTAATTTTCCCGTCGGTCGATTGTCCTTGTCGGCCGATTGTCCTGTTGGTCGATTGTCCTTGTCAGTCGATTGTCCAGCTCCCTATATAACACCATAAAGAAGTCATATTTTTTCAAAATATTGTTTACAGAAATCTGCTTATTATATTTTAAATTTAAATGAAAGAATAAAAATACTTATTTTAAGATATAAATTTATAAAAGTTATTACTTAATTTTTACCTATTTATTATTTGTGTATGAAAACATACTTTATGGTTGTTTGATAATATATTACAATAATAAAACTTATTATATTATAAGTTTTAAAACATTTTTTCTCATATATAAAATAAAGTAGATATGTGGTGTGAATCTCTCATGAAAATTTTTTCTTACATATTACTATTTCCTAGGGATGGGCCGATAGTAATTTTTTCCGATATCCGATAATCCGATAGTTTTAATTTAATTTTCAACACATGCAATTTTTATTATGTTAATTTTGATAACAGACATGCTTATTAGTCATTAGTCTATGTAGACTCTTTCTGCAGTGTGAATAACATTTATAGTTCCATATTTCGGTACATCACTTGGATAATAACAAATAACATCTTTAAAGTTGAATTGTGGTTTTCCCAAAGAAATTTTGGTACCCAAAGAATTCAAATTATTATTATATAGGTAATATATTTTTCCAAAGAGTATATAAGTATTAACATATTTCTTCAAAAATTTAAATATCGATTATACTATTGGTACATTCGATATCCGATACCCGATAGTTTAAATATCGGCCGATATCTACTATCGGTTCATGCCGATTCCCATCCCTACTATTTCCTTATAATTAAATAAAAATAAAAATGTATAAGATCCTTTCAGTTTTTTTTTTACTCATAATCCTTAAATATTATTTTTATTATTTTATGTGCGTGTTTGTTTTGTTTAGTGTTTATACCTAATTATATGAATTCTATCTATTTAATTATCTCTAAGATAGTTAACTATTATTTAGAAAATAGTAATGGAATGTTTTAGTAGGTAGTAATTTAATCCAAAGATTGAGTATTTAGTTGAATTTTAATGTTAAAATATCAAAATATTTCTAGCACTTAGAATAAATATAAATATGATATATTTTATGTTAATATTATCAAATTAATATTTAAATAATATTGTTTTATCATTATTTTTTTTAAAAAATATAATGACTTTTTAAGTGACTGCACTTTTAAATTAGTTTGTTTATAATTATTTTTTATAGTAATATAAATCATAAAAATATAAATTTGACAACAATTCTGGTAGTAAATGTACACATTTAGCCCCCCGTAAGCAATTATTTTTTCTTCAATATTTTACATAATTTAAGACTGCATACACATCAGTGAATATTGACTAAAATACATACATTTTTGGGGAAGTGTTTTAATTAGTTTTGGTCAATGCTCATCAATATGTATACATTGTTAAGTCCATAGAATTTATATGAGAATGTTTAATAAATATTTTATGTAAATACAAATATAATTTATATTTCTTCTAAAAACTAAATTATTATTGATAAAATAAATTAACACCCAAAGTGTTGCTGCATACTATAGTGTTGTGGGTTATTACAGACTCTATAATATACTTTTACTGACAGCCAGCTAAACTTCAAAACAAAGTCTGACTTCATTATCATTTGAAACACATTAAAATACATGTGATTCAAAAAAAAACAATTTAAATATAAATGATATAGCACATAGCAATAATATATGCTGTGTGCTATATACCTACCTAAATATGTCTAACTCACAAATTTTAAATCCTTGCAACTTGAAAATTAAATATTTTTTCCCGATTGTAGTTTAGAAATGAGTGCATTTAACTATATTAAACATAAAAAAGAATCTACCAAAATATTTTAAGTTAGTAATTTAATTTTGATTCTCTTAATAGCAATAAATTAATTTATCTATTAAAATTAATTTATTATCAATTTATCAAATTAATATAAACACTTCAATAATAAATTATTATTTCTCTGTGGAGTTTTGCTAAAGTTCAATCATGAAATTTTTTTAAAGTTTATTAAACAATAATTACCTATTTTAAAAATTGTTATTAAGTATCTCTTTGTCCCTTGAAGTATATTTACATACATAATGTGTAAAATGTTCTTGCTGTTATGAAGTGCAATATAAAATTTAAATATTGAAGCAATAGCATTGATTTTATAATACATATTTAAAAAAATCATTAACTAATGCTAAATTGTAGTTTTATAGCTTTATAATTGCAGTTTGCAATATAAACAATATCATTTATTCCGAATACTATAAATACATTAATTTATAATAAATTAAAAATTCTTTACCAGATTGTCTATTACATTTTAAACATAGCGAGAAATTTATTGATTTTACAATGATGTTAAATTTTTTCATTTTACGGGTAGAAGGAGTTTAGTTAGTAAGTATTTTGGATATTGATTCGAGTAGTAGATGATTGCAAATTTGTTCTATATAATACTTTCTATCAGTCATTTTTTGAATTTATTAGTGGTTTTCATAAGCATAAATGAAAACTATTATAATTTATAACCTTTTAAAACAGAAAATGTTTATAAATAAAAAAAATAACAAATATTGCTAATATTATATGACGTCATAAAATGTTTAAATTCTTTTGTGTTTAATAGTAATAGTTATGCATAGTACCTTGAGCTCCGTTCAAAATTGTTTTTATAGAAAGCAAAGATTTATCATTACTTTCTCCTCTACTTATCGCCTCTTTTTAATTTGATTTACCAATATTGTATTATATTAATTTGAATATTGTCATTTATACATTTAAATACATAAATTATAATTAGATATACACTTACTTGATGAAAAATATTTGTTTACCTGTATTATTTGTTTGTAGTATTATGTATCACTTATAATTAAATTATTTCTTCAGTTGATACATTTTTAGAATTAAGTAATAGTAGAGTTTTTATTTTTATTTTATGTTTGTCTTTTTTATTTGAATTTTGTATTTTATTTTGTTTTACTTTCCAACTTCTGTCCTTTCCTTGACATAATCGTATAGCACTCATCGGACAGATGTAAAGACTGGTGTATCTGCCCTTTCTTCCACTAGCAGCTCATTTGGAACAATTGCCCAACAAGCGGATGGAGTAGAGGAGTCATTGAAACAAGCAGTACTGGCTGAAGAAGAAGCAGTTTTAAACCAATATAAGGTAATTTGATTACGCACATAAAATATGCCCTGTGGAGGGGTCTAAGAATACCTCCATGGTTTCCTCATGCCTGTCGTAGAAGTCGACTAATTGAGGTTGCGTCAGGTTGACAGCCGGCATAAAACTTGTCAAAAATTTATAAGTAGTCTTAAAATGGATATAGGCGAG